>BQNB010054400.1:0-30440 GCA_026074375.1 Tanacetum coccineum
ATGTCAACCTAAGGTCTGGTCTGATGCTCCTATCATTGAGGAGTATGAATCAGATAGTGAAGATGAGTATGTGTTTATACCAACAAAAGAACAAGAAACATCTAGTTTTGCTAACCAGCAAGTAAAAACTCCTAGGGAAACTGTTAAGAACCATTTCACACATAGTAAAAATCCTAAAGTTGACAAGAAAGAGTTGAGGTATAGGTTTACTGCAAGAGCATGTCTTGTATGTGGAAGTCTTAATCATCTAATCAGAGATTGTGATTTCCATGAGAAGAGGATGGCTAAACAAGTTGAGTTAAACAGTAGGTTGAATAGGAATTCTAGTCAAAGGGAGATAAGGCCAATTTGGAACAATGTGCAAAGAGTGAATAACCAAAACCAATTTGTTCCTACAGCAGTACTAACTAGAACTGGAAAATTCCAGTTAATACTGCTAGAGCTAGCGGTACTAAGAATGTTAGTACTGCTAGGCATAGTTTTATCAGACATGCAATACTAACTAGTGCTGCTATGAAAGTTAATACTGTTAAGCCTATTGTGAATAGAGTTAGACTAACAACTGTTTTTCATAAAACTCATTCACCATTTTCAAGGCCTTTTAATTATGCAATAGCACTTAGAACAAATTTTTCAAAACAAAAAATTAATACTGCTAAGGTAAATGCAGTTAGTGCTGTTGGGGGAAAAAGGGAAACTGCTGTTAAGCCCTCAGCAGGTTGTAATTAGAGACCACAAAGACACAACTGGAACAAAGTCTCCAAATACAATGGTGGATCCAGTCTTAGAAATTGTTTCACTTTCAAAGATCCACTAGGCAGACTCAAGCCCACACAGGCTTGGGTCCCTAAGAGAATATAATCTCTTTTATTTGATGTGCAGGATTATCCACATAGAGCTTTACAGAACAAAGGAATAGTTGATAGTGGATGTTCCAGGCACATGACTAGAAACAAGGCCTACCTTGCTGAATATCAAGACTTTAATGGTGGCCCTGTTGCTTTTGGAGGAAGTAAAGGTTATATAACTAGTAAAGGTAAAATAAAAACAAGAAAGTTAGATTTTGAGGATGTGTGCTTTGTGAAAGAACTTCAGCATTTTAATCTCTTTTCTGTGTCACAAATGTGTGACAAAAAGAACAAGGTTCTATTGACTCTGAATGTCTTGTTTTGTCTCCTGAATTTAAGTTACCTGATGAAAATCAAATATTACTTAGAATCCCTAGACAAAACAATATGTACAGTTTCAATTTAGAGAACATTGTTCCTTCAGGAGGTTTAGCTTGTTTAATTGCAAAGGCCACAATTGATGAATCTAACAAATGGCATAGGAGGTTGGGTCATGTTAACTTTAAAAACTTAAACAAACTTGTGAAGGGAAACCTTGTAAGAGGTTTACCTTCAAAGATTTTTCAAAATGACCACACTTGTGTTGCTTGTCAGAAAGGAAAGCAACACAAGGCCTCCTGTAAGGCCAAATCAGTGAGCTCTATTAGTCACTCCTTACAGCTTCTTCATATGGATTTGTTTGGACCTACATCTGTAAGGAGCTTAAACCATAAGACTTATTGCCTGGTTATCACTGATGATTTTAGCAGGTTTAGTTGGGTGTTCTTCTTAAGAACTAAGGATGAAACTAGTGGAATCCTTAAGGACTTTATAAGACAAATTGAGAACCAATTAAATCAAAAAGTTAAAACTATTAGATGTGATAATGGTACAGAATTTAAGAACAGGGATTTTATTGAATTCTGTGGGTCAAAAGGGATTAAGAGGGAATACAGTAATGCCAGAACTCCACAACAAAATGGAGTTGCTGAAAGAAAGAACACACTTTAAAACCTTAAGCTAAAAAGCGGTAAACTATTCAACCCCCTTTCTAGTTTTCCTCAACTTTAATGTTGGGACTGCTCATCAAGCTTGCCTAAATGCGGAGGTTAAAATGCGAATAGAGTATTGTCTTATTGAGAGGAAGAGGTTGGAGTCCGAGTGTGAGAGCCAAGCTGACTTATTGAAAGCTAAGGATGTAGAGATTGAAAACTGAAGCTGCGGAGGCTGTTCGTCTCCGTGTTCAGGTTTCAGCTGCTAAGGCTGTAGAGAAAGTGCATGCTGGTAAGATGGATGATCTAAAATAGAAGAATGTTGTTCTTGAGAATGAGAGGGATTCTCTTAAAAAGAAAATAACAAAGCTTCAATCTTTAATTTCTGCCAAGGACCTTGAGCTTAAAGATGTTAATGTTGTCGTGTCTTCCATTAAGTCTCAGAATGACGGCCTTGTGGATCAAGTATGCATTCTAAAACTTAGATGTCTTACATACTCCTTTCTCTTTCCCCTTATCTGTTTACACTTTTATTGTTGTAGGTGCATGCGCTGGAGACTACGTGTTCCAGCCTTCGTGATCAGGTTTCAGGATATGAACAATTGAAGGAGCAGATTGAAGAGTTCCAAGATGCTTAAATGAATATTGTTAATGATAAGGTGGCGAAGCTGGATCTTGATCTTTTAGAGATGGCTCTTCACCTAGAGGAGAAGTTTTATCCTTACCTCCTTACCACCATATCTGGCCAGAGGTGGCTATTGACCCATGGCCTGAAAATTGTTGTTGTTAATTGTTTAAACTCGCCGGAGTATCTTACGACCTTGGGGTCAGCTATCAGCCATGCTATTGAGAAAGGGATGCAGAGTGGGTTGTCAGCCGGTATTGACCACAGAAAGGCAGGTAGGAGTCTAGGGGATGTCGTTGCTTATAATCATGCTGCGGAAGTAGATTATAATTCCTCCCTGCAGAAGCTTCGTAAAATGGATTTCCCCCTAATTACTGAACTAAACTCTCACAAGGATGCAAGTGTTGCGGATATTATGGATCTGCTTTACTTGGAAAGTCCCCTTGCTAATGCTCTTGGGATGAGCGACCTGCAACCTAATGTTGAACAGCTGACACTTCCTATCTATCAACCTGAAGATCAAGTGGTTCTTGGTGAAACCTCTTTGTCATTTGCCTTAAGTGTTGCCCACTCTCGATTTGAAAAGATTAGGGAGAATGTTGCGGTGCAGCGGTCGGCTCTTATTGATGTTTGGGTGCCTTTAGTTGACCTTTTATCTGCCAAGAACTTGGTAGGTACATCAAGTACCTCCGGCCACGTGCCAGCTACTATCGTGACTACAACTGCCTTATCTACTACTTTTTCTTCTGCAAGCTCATTTCCTCCTATTTCTACAGATGATTATGAGATCGTAGGTATGGACGATCAGGAGGATGCTCAGGGGAGTGTTTAGGGAAATGCTGCTTCTTTCCCCGTAGTCGAATTTGAAAAGGAAGAGCTGGATACTACCCCTTGATCTTATATAGTTTGGCCTGTCTTGTCATGATGCAACCTGATTTTTCTTTTGTTATTACTATATACCATGGCCGTTTGTGGCCTTTTTGTAGCGGTTCTTATACCTAGACAAATTTTGTAACACTTTAACATTTCCACTGTTTAAATGCTTTTACTACTATCTTTTTATATCGTTAGTGATACGTTTCTTTAAAATGATAATCTTGTTTGAATACTTGTGGGTTATTCTCCTGGTACCGGGCTTGCAATACCTCTTATGTACGTTGAGTGAATTATTAGGTTACTCATTCTTTTGTCAAACGGAATAACATTCATTGGGTCATGCCTTGTTACGTGCACGTCTTATTCACATAAATAACTTTTCAAAGTAAAAAAGAAAAAAAATTCTTAAGATAAACTTGTAAAGGTAGCTAGTCTTCACTTTTCATTAAAATTTAAAAAGACATTACAAAAGATAAGATAAAATTAAAGTATAGTCCTCCCACTACAGAATCCTGAAGAAGTTTGACTTTGTCATGTTAAGACTGCTAGTACAACCAATTATTAAAAAGGGAAAAAAAAAAAAAAAAAAACCCCCCCCCAGATCTTTAGTCAAGGTTTGAAGAAGCCAGTGATTGGATGTCATCTTTATAGGTCCATGATTGGTTCTTTAATGTTAATTGAATGTACTTGACTGCTTCTAGGCCTGATATTATGTTTGCAGTCTGTGCTTGTTCTAGGTTTCAGGTCACTCCAAAGACCTCCCACCTAAGTGCTGCCAAGAGAATTTTTAGGTATCTAAAGGGCAAACCAAAACTGGGCCTTTGGTATCCTAGAGTGTCCTCATTTAACCTGGAAGCCTACTCAGACAGTGATTATGCGAGAGCAAATCTTGACAAGAAATCCCCAACAGGAGGTTGTTAATTTCTTGGCAGGAGACTTATTTCTTGGCAATGAAAAAAGCAAACAATTGTGGCTACTTCTACTACAGAGGCAGAATATGTGGCTGCTGCCAATTGCTGTGGCAAGTTTTGTGGATTCAAAATCAAATGTTAGACTATGGGTTCAATTTCATGAACACAAAGATCTACATTGATAATGAGAGTACAATATGCATTGTCAAGAATCCAATATATCACTCCAAAACAAAGCATATTGCCATTAGGCATCACTTCATCAGGGATGCTTATGAGAAGAAACTTATACAGGTGCTTAAAATCCACACTGATGATAATGTAGCTGATCTTCTAACCAAGGCATTTGATGTTAGTAGGTTCCAGTTCTTGGTTGTTACTGTTGGGATGATCAATCCAAAAGCTGCATTCGTTAAGGAAAGGCAATATGAATTGTTGTATAGTTTGTATGAAGTGTTCAGTGTGTAGAAGCATTTTTAACCATCGGTGACAAATTTCAAGAAGTTCATTGGGTTTTCAAGAGTCCTTGGGAAGAGATAAAGACGGTATTGAAGTATTGTTGTTGCCAAACTTGTTCATTTTTTGATTGGCACAAGTTAGTACCGACAGTGCAAAGTTAGTACCGTTGGGCAAAGATAGTACCGCTATAGAGACGTTGAAGAAAATACCGCCAAGGGTACAAAGTGTAAATTGAAACGGTTTCATTGATTTTAGGTTTCCTAAACCTATATAAACCCATCTCAATTGCACAGGTTCCTCTTACGTAATCACTCTTAAATATTTTCCTTCAATACAAAACCACTAATCTCTCTCTCAACCGTCGATCACTAATTTAACCACCTTGGCTGTTCTTGAATAGGGCCCTAAGCACATTTTATGGTCGCTTATTTAGAAAAGGAATGAGAGGATATGGAGGAGTTTCATGAATTTTTATTGGACTTTTTGCGTGAAGTTCCATTCATCATGCTCTCACTGTAAGTTCCAGTAGTCTCTACTTACATTTGGTGTACAGTTTTGGATTTCTGCTAAAACAAAATTTCAACAATGTCAGGTACATTACTGCCAATGTAGCTGACAAGCCTGTTTCTATTCTGAAGCATCATTAAGATGTGATCTTCTTTTTGATGAGTTGCTGATGGGATAGTACTACATCCCTAATCAGGCTATATTTGATGCATATACAACTCATGGGTTATGAGGGGGATTTAACTGTGTTAACATTTAATAAAGCTTTGTTTTCACCACAATGGAGGTTTCTATTTCATACAATGAATCATTGTATTAGCTCAAAAAGCACCTATTGGGATCAAATTCCCACTAACATTGCCACTGCTGTTATTTGCTTAACATTATTCGAAATATAATCTTTTATAAATAATTCTTGATGGTATTCTTAGACATTTAGATGCATGAGAAGTTTTAATGTATCCTCGTTTTATTTCATTCTTTTTGTGATAAACAGTATGAATACTTGTACCTGTACCTTTAGATCATTTTCCTGTAAATGATTTGACAAGTAAAGTTTTCTCCTATTTGGTTAAAAAGGGTAACCATTTTTCGGGGAAGTCACACCTTATTTGCTTCATATGTTGGATACATACCCATCTGAGTATGAGGGTTTTTTACATATAGTTGCTTGCCATTTCAGAAAGACCCATCTGAAAGCACTATCCTATACCCTCTCTCCTCACCCAGTTGGAAAGCCACTGTTGTGCCTCGTCTGACCAATTCCCTCGACTTCCACCTTCTATATTATATTCATGAAGTTTGTTACTAAGATGTACTTAGTACTGCTCAACAAAATGTTAGTACTGACAAGGAAAAAGTTAGCACTGACAGACCAAAAGTTAGTACTGATAGACCAAAAGTTAGTACTGACGGATCCAAAGTTAGTACCGACAAGGAAAAAGATAGTACTGATTAGACATATGAAGGTACTAATGATCAAACTGAAGGAAGAAAGGCTACTCAAACTATTCAAACTACTCAAACAACTACTTCTACAATGTTTGGAGATGATGAAACAATTTCTCAGGTTCTTCTCAACATGAGCCAAGCCAAAGCAGTTTTAAGAAAGAAAAGAGTAAGGAGTTGAGTTTAAAGGTATGTTGAAGAGATGAGAGACTAGGCCTACTTCATCTAGATAATTATTAACTTAAAGGCCTTTCCTAAAGATTGATCCTAAGATAAAAGGGAAGAAGAAATTAAAGAGGAAGATTGAATCTGAACTGTATTGAGCGGTTCTGAAGCTAAAAAGAAGTTTAAGCAACTTGCTAGTGATGATGAGATGGCTAGATTGTTGCAAGAGGATTGGGAAACAAAAGAAGAAAAGGAAAAGATTAGCTGACGAGAAGGCTACTATTGTAGGCTACTCATAGAAATTAGATCGATTATAAAGGCAAGAATTAAGGTCATAGGCTTTCTAGTTGAAAGGCTTTCATGAAGAGGAAAGAGAGCAATTTCACTAGTAGAAGGAAGAGCAAAATTCCTTCATGGAACAATTGATGCTCAAAGAAGATTTCTTGCTCAACAAAGATCAGAATGCTATTAGGAAATTAAACATCTACAAAGGAAATCAATGAGGAAATCAATGATGACACTACTTGAAAGAGTTAGGAAATTTCCAGCACTCTCATTTGAAAACCAAGAAGTTTGAGGAAATACAAGCTCTGTATGAAAAGATAAAAAGGTCAGATGAAGATTTCATTACAATTGGGTCTGTTGAAGATGAAATAATGATGAAAAGGATGATGAACAAGGAATTGATTATTCAAAAGAATGAAAGTTGTAATGGAGGAGGGGTAAAGAGAAGAATCTGGTAATAAAAAGAAAGATGTGGTAATATCAAAAATGATTGCATAAGAGAAAAAGCCAAGAAAACAATCAGATGATGACAGTGATGATGAACATAGAAAATGTCTAAAATCTGTTATTGCTAGATTGGACAAGGTATCATCACCAGATGGAGACTATCTTGTCTTATATAGAGCCAATGGGAACTTCAGGGCATTCAACTATCTGATGGAGGTACTTCATATATTTGATAGGCAGGATTTATTTCATTTGTATGACTTGATGATGGTGCAGTATCAGAAATTACATTGAAGATTTGGAGTTGGATCTTTGGGAGACTTGAGATAATGATGGAATCCTCAACTAAAGAAAATGATCAAAGTGATTTCTGGAGTAATTTAAAAAGATTGAATTATCACTTGGAGATTCGTATGAAGCTTGTGGAGTTTGGCATTCTGGAGCTGAAGATGGGATCTGTTTATCCATATGTTTGTTGAAAGAAGATATCCTTTTTCCAAAGGAGTTATTGCAAAAGAATGCTTGTTTCGGGATTAGAAGTGAAAGAGAAAGTACTGTTGCTATTTGATTTGATAAGATTTTATTAAGAAACTGATTGTAAAAGAATGGATGATGTGAATGAATTGAGATGGGTTGAGTGTTGGCTAAACACCACACAAACAAATAGTCATCAGTTCACCATGCTTACAGGCATAAGAACTGGCTAGTCCATAAAGCAAACGGCTATATGTGGTTAAAGACTTTCAAATCCGTTTATGGTGACAATTTACCAAAAATTGTAGGGTTTTAACTCACCTTTGTTCCTGGTGAAGGGAGTTGGCTTAGTCCCCAAAAAGGGAATCAAAGCTTATGTAAAGCTTACTCAAATTGTTGATAGCTGATAGTTTGCTAAAAACTATTATGGTTATATCGTGCACCCATGTAATGTCAATGAAGCATTGCTTGTCCAAAGAAAACTGGTATTTTGGTAAAGACATAGTCTATTCCATTGATGGTGACAGTTTACCAAATCAACTGTATGTAATTACTCACCATAATTTTTGTAATTAAGAGTTAACCTATCCCAGAGAAACGGCATATGGTAAGGAACATCGAATCGTTTATGGCTCGGTAGTTGCAAAAACTACAAAGCCTAACTTAGTTGGATTGTTGCTGAAATGATGTTGATGTGTGCTGAAAATGAAGAGTGTTGTGAAGTGGATAGTGTTTAAAGATTAGATCGTGTTATGTTAGAGTGTTTGGATACATCCTCCAATAACTAAATAAGATTAACCTGAAGAAACATAAAGTTAAAAGAGTTTCAACAATTCATGTTTAGGGGGGGATTGTTAGGAATTATGTTTTCTGAATTAGTACCGTTAAGTGATGATTGTATAGGACCGAGTAGTTATAGGTAGTACTGACAGTATCATGTGTTAATTACTGGTCATTTAGTTTAGTAAAAGTTAGTAGAAAATAGTTAGTACCGTTTAAGAGACATGTATGAGATATTATAGGAAAAGATATGTATTATCTTTTATGTGTTTTGTAAGCCTATTAGGGTTTATCCTTAGTCTATAAAAGGATCCCTCACGGCATAGTTAGAGGAGAGTTCAATATACATCTCATACAATTATATCTCATAGTTAGTAATCTGTAATCACTTAAAGTATATTAATAAATCAAGTTTAGTTATTCATTGTTCTTCTTAATACTATTGTGTAGATTCCGCATATACAATTAGTATTCATAGTCAGTGTTTCTATATAGTCAAACTGTATTTATACAAGTTGGCTATCACCCTTAGCAGGCTACAAAGATCTATTCAGTTTGGGACTCACAAAGGTCCCTAAGATCATAATTGAAGCCAAGAATCAAGAGAAAGGAACCCTTGAAGTCGTTACTAGGCGTACGAACCCGAAAACCCCATTTCGACCCATTTTAGCTCAAGTAAGCTCAAAATCTTGTTCAATAAGCTTATAATTTGTATTATAATCTTTATAATACTCTTAAGATCATATATAGACTCTTGTTTGAAGCCTTGAAACCCATGTGTTTTTGATTAAAACCCTAAAAATGACCCGTTTTGATTTTCTAGCTAACGAATCCTTTTTCTGAACTTTTGTTACGTTAGAACATCTTATTTTAGTTTATTCTAATAAGTTATAACCTGTAAATATCATTTGGAACCCTAAAATAAGCTTGCATGGCTTTTTGGACTTAATTTGCAAATATTTTCATGCATAGGGGTATATGTTGTAACTTTCTAAAATTTATAACTAAAGGGGCTGAAAATGTCATTATTCCAAAGTTATAACTATAAAGACCTATCTTGCCAAGTTTCAAAGTTAAAGGTTTAACATATATATACTTATTATATAAAGGACTAAACTTGTAAAAGTTTATAAATCAAGGGTATATATTGCCATTTTTGAAAACTTAAAAATATAAAATATAATATTTTTATATAAATTATAAAAATATATATATTAATATTATAAGGCTCGATTTTATTAAAACCCGACACATTTATCGTTATTAATCATCGATCGACTCATTATAAAACAATTACGTTATATATTTAACGTAATTTATCATCGACTAACTTTTAAAGAAACTTAAAATCTTATCGTATCACGTTACTAGGGAGTTTCATGTGAGGGGTTCCATTTGAGTATTTGTTTTGACTAGTTTAAAGGGTTTACGATTTAAAGTGCCTGACTCCTCCAAACGTTACTATTGGCCTCTGGTTATGTATTAGCCCGAACAGTGATACCACTTCCTTAAATTAGTAAATCAAAGTGAATAGTTTAAACCTTTATCGAAGTTTTGAACATAAAAAACCCAATCACGCTAAGACATGAATATTACCCCAGGTTGCGTGACGAAGGCTGTTACTTTCACTTGATTATACTATTGCCATCAATCAGATTTTTCCCTGTACTGATTAGGTTTTCAACTAATGCCAATATGATAAGGCGACAGTGATACATTACTTCCATAAAATTATAAATCAAAGTTCTTAGCCTCGCATTTTTTTATTATTATGTTACTTATAAACCCGCGAGGGGGATACATGCTTAAACTATGAATGCAAGTGTTTTTCCAACTGTATGCCAGATATATTATTGCCTAAGTACCTTTACTGCCAATATTTCTTAATAATGAACCATTAGTCACTTGCGACTTTATAGTGAACGCGATTATTGTGGATAGATCTATCGGGGTGTGATGGACTCCCGTTGGTGTACCTATACTTTCTGGTACCAATAGCACTATATTTGATTATAATGGGTAACTTTGGCAAGTTACCTTTCCACGAGGACATTTGTTCCTCAACCAATGTCACTACGGTGATTTCCATGTTAACGTATTGATATCATGAGCTTAGGGCAATAATACTGTTTTCCATAATAATTGTACTCATTACAATTATTACACTTATGGGTGTATAACAACGTAACCCACTGTTATGATGACTTGTATTCAAACTGTTTACCATAAACCTATGAATTTCACTCAACCTTTGTGTTGACCTTTTTAGCATGTTTATCTCAGGTAACTGAGCATCTTATGGCACGGAGTGGCACGGACTTGAAGATGGCTAAACTGTTATCATTCAAACTTTATGTTTCTAGATTTTGGGACCTCTCTTTTTGTAAAACTCTGATGAATAAATGAATGATAACTAAATTTTCCAAAAACGTCTCTTTACGATTCGTTTTCTATGATTATGTCTGTTGTACTATGAAGTAATACCCCAGATTAGCTTCCGCTGCTATATTTGTCAAAATGAGGGTGTTACAAACGGATCTTACAAAACATTAGCGTTTTAAACAAAAGTCGATTAAAATGATTTTTGTTAAGAAACACTATGTGATTAAGCACGGTGTTACTAGTACCAAATTAGTTTCAAACTAATCATGAGACCTCATATTAACATTTGGATTGTAACATAGTTGGGACATGAAAGGTTCTGCTCCCGAAACATGTTTAAAAGGGAGCCCCGATTCTCCGAGTTTACGTGTACAATAGACGCTTTAAAGCATTCAGAAACCTTATGTGCAATAACGATGTGTTATATGGTCTGAATGACATGAAAACTAAGGCCATGAGGGAATCCGACCTTTGATAATGGTGGATTAAGACTTCGGTATCATGTCATGTATATGGTGATAAGAGTTTGAGTAACTCTTTCATGAGTAGAGAAATAGATGAGAACGAATTTGGGCAAACTCTCCAACTATAATATCAGCGGAAAAGGAGAATGTGATTCACATTGGAAAAGAGTTTAAGATTAACCTACGCATTGTACGTTAGGAGATTAGTAGATTCTTGTGTCTAGATGGTTTCTTAATGAAATTTGGCTTTCATCTTATGTTTGAATCAAATAAAAATTAAGTTAACGAATAACATAATTTGAGTCCATACGGGTTACGCCTTTAAAAATGTTTATGGTTGAATGTATTTTCTAATGGTCATTTTAGAAAAATGAGTATGAATTCAGCTAATTTGATTGTTTAAATGTACGACGTGGCTGACTCAGACATGTTTTAAATTTTAACTCAATATGTTGTCTAATTAAACTAAATTGGATACCTATTATTGTATTGACACGGACTACAAAATTAAAACTTGTTTTGAAGCCAAATTGACAAGATTGTCCTTTGTCTTGGTTGAATGGAAAATAACCGTTGTCCTTGATATGATTCACATGGTTTTATGTGATTTGGAATTGATACCTACTAAGGTAGCGAATAGCGAGTACTTCATCATATTTGTTGATGGTGGTACAAAATATTGCTATTTATACTTACTTGAGAGTAAGGATATAGACAAGATTGTTCTATATAAATAAGTTAAGAATCAACTTATTATCGAAAACAAGGTGGTTTGAAGTCATATTGGATGTAAATATGTGTCTCAATTTCTAAATTTATGTGCTAAACTTAGAATAAGACCAAATTTATTGCTCTTGATATTTCAAAAAGAGAATTATTGAAAGAACCGTGCCTTAGAAGATATGGTTAATGCCATCTTCGTAAATCCTGGTTTAAGTAATGCATGTCGGGGAAAGCGATTATATCAGCTACTTATCTTTCAGATAAGATCCTTTGTAAAGTAAATATGACAGTTGGTCACGATGAAACTTACTCCTTAAAACGTATATATATATATGATATAAATAAATTCAAGGATGAGATTTTCCGCTGAGATCAAGATAAAACGGAGCAGTATAGAGTGTTCCCGCGGTCGTTTATGTCCCAAACGAGGCTGAAATGGAAAATCGCAGACGGATTTGATGATGGTTTAGACATGTTACAAGGAATGATTGGGAATTTAAAACAGAAAAGAAATGCACATAAATTTAAACAAATTAACATTAGCTGGAAATTGAATTAAGCTACTAAAAACTTTTACACTAAGGCACAAATAAAGCTAATCTAAATCTAAAATAGGCAAATTCAATGCTTGCAATTAGCTAAATTACACAAGAGAAAACAACAACACTAATAACATAAAGTAACGCACCAGTATTAACTACCAGTACTAACGTGGAGTTAGTACTGCTAGTGTTAGTTAGTACTGCTAGTGTTAGTTAGTACTGCTAGTGTTAGTTAGTACTGCTATCTTTGAAATCCAAGAAAATGAACTAGCAGTACTAACTTGGAGTTAGTACTGCTCGTTTAAAACAGCATTTAACATTTCCAAAAATCATTTTTAGTTCAAAATTATTAAAAACAGATTATTCAAGATAAATAAAGTAAAACACTTATAAGCAATTTTCAATCCATAATAAGCACTTAAATAAGCATGAATTAGTCTAGCAGTATAAACTTAAAACTAACAGTTGTATCAAATAAACTAGCAGTTCTGCAATAGATAAGTAAAGTAAGAAAAAGAGAGACTTACTACACCCTTGCTCAAAACAGGGTCAAACAACAAATCTACAAGCTCTAGCTTGCATAAAACAAGCTAGTGAGAGTCTATAAGCCCATCCAAAACTGGCTTATCATCCATAACATAAGCTGAGGTATATTTGAGAGTGATTGGTGTGATATTCTCTTAACTACTTAACCTTTTTAAGTTCACTTAGTTAAAACAGTTTGTAAACAAGCTGTATTGAGAGCTTTTGAACACAATAAACACAAAGTAATAGCTTAAAACTTGGAATTCGAAAGTTGGAATTTAACTTAAAAACTTCAATATTTCATTAAACTTAGAAATTGTTACAAAGCTGAAAGGAAAGGTACAATAAGCTTAAAACATGACAAATAAACTAAAAATAAGCTAAGTTATGTAAAAAAAAGAAAAAGATAGATAGATGATTTACAAGAAGCTCTATATATATAGCCGAAGTATTGGACTTCCATCTTGTGCTTCTTTGGAGAGATAAAACCAAAAGTTTGCTAGTTGATGTGAGGTGTGACTAAAGCAAATCCAGCCATCATCTTTCTTTGTGCTTCTTTTGAGCAATCTCAGCCATCGAAATGGTCTTTGGATGAGGAGTGAGGATTGCCAATTGAATGTGGGGTTATAAGGAGTGAGGGGGAGGTTTTTGTCAAGTGGTTTGTTGGAGTGTTGCAGTGGTTAGAAGTATTATGGAGAAATAGGGTGGCGGCTGGTTTTGGTGGTTGGCGGGAAGGTTTATACAAGTTGGGTCGGGGACAGAGAGATTGTTTTACTTTTGTTGTAAACTGCTTCAAGATGTTAGTAGAAGATGATTTAAGATGATGTTTGGATTGTGTACAAGAAAGGCCCCTCTAGTTTTCTTCTTTTCATCTTTTCTTTTTCCCCTTTTCTCTTTTATAATGAAGTTTCAATCTTGGCAACATCAACCCCTGTGGTTTATATGATAATATAACTTATGGGTTTGGCATTTTTGACCCCTCAAGTTATATTTTTCTTTGCTTTTTCTTCTCGGAGTAGACTTTACTTTGATTTGGCTTCGTCTCCACACACTTTTCCATCCCGTGTCCTGTTTTGTCTCTTTTTGATTGGTTTTTTTCGTCCTTTTGTGAGATATCCGTTCCTGCACAACACAAATGCAAAACATACAAATATTTGGCAGTTTTTGTCTGTTTTTGGTCATTTAAGCTCGTTTTTAGAGGTAAAAGATATGTGTAATTAAGCACATATCAAATCCCCCAAACTAAGGTATTGTGTGTCCTCACGCAATGTTATGAAGTAAACACGTAAGCCCCGTTTTCCCATTTTCTAATTTTACACTACTCACAACTTAATATTTTTGGATTTTCTTATTTTTAACAAGTTGACTTTCTTTATTTATTAAACACTGGGCTCATTGAATGAGGAAGCGTCTTTAGGTCCGTAGGTGATCTACGGGATGTCATGACGGATAAATTCATGTCCTCGATTTATTCACAAGTTCCAAGCTAGCAATTAAACAAGATCATACAACTGTCGATATAGTTTATATGTTATAGCCCTCATATTATGACTTAGTGGAATTTCAACTCCACAACCATGGATATACGATTGAATGGTGTACTCACATTTTTAATTTAACCATAGACCAACTTATTTTCATAGTCATAAATTCAAATGAATTGGACTCAAAGCAACAAAATCTTATTATGACTTCGTTACTTGATTCGAGATTTAATTCTTTTGAACTTTTGGCAACATTTTCAACATTAAATCATAAGTTCTTTAAAGCGTTAGGAATGCGGTGCTTAGTTTGAACCCTACTCGTGGTTAACGGTATAGGATATCACAAACCAAACGGACGCATGTTCTTAGTTTGAATAACACACCCCGTTGCTAGCAGGTAGTGGGAAAATCACATCAAACAGACCTTATTCCTAATTTGGCTAAGGATTAGTGTCTTAGTTTGAACCAACCTCTCCTTAGCCTTTCTTTCTAAGTGAGATATCACGACACACCAAATCCCTAGAAGTAAAGAGTCTTAGTTTGAACCCCACCTCGTGGTTAACGGCCGTAGGATATCACGACACTATCTTTTACTTTGCTCCATAATATCAACGCATGCTTCCATTGGCAAAATTTCATATTCATGCATTTTTTTGATTTCACTGATTTCATCATTCTTCTTTGGCGGCATTTATCTTTTAAATCAACTATAAAATCTCGCTTTGAAAACTCAAGTTACACATTTGAAGCTTTTTCTGGAAAACTAATTCGATTGGGACTAGTGAATTAAATTGAGTACGTCTATGATTAGGTGGATTAGAAAATTCACGGGAGAGAAAACCATAAGTTACTGTATAAGTTTTTAGAAGAAATATTGCTTGCATAACTTATATTTACTCTATATTTCTCGGTTTCTTCACATTATTAATAATTCAAAGCTATAGAATTCGTGAAAGCTGGGCCTAAAGGAACTGCTAGGGTCAACACGTTTTCCGAATCGAGTCATTAATTATTCTTATTCTACCCAAAAGAAAAACAATAAATTGTGACAAACACTTAATATTTTGAACAAAATTTTCAATTTTTTCATTTTTTTTGGTATTTGAGTGGTAAAAACGGGTTTACGTGGTCCAACCCCCCCCCCCCACCCACCCCCAACTGCCACCTGCCCACCCGCGAAACCCCCCCCACACTCCGAATCCGCCCCCAACACTCACCCCCCCCACCCCCCTCCTCCCCCGCCCCCACCCGAACTAAACACGTACCTCGTTGTTTTGAAGGGTACATACATTAAATCTCTAGGCCTTTTATGAGGTATGCCAAAAGATAAAACGTTAGTCGATAAGATTGGATATCGGATTCCCCAATTGAGCTGAGGATTGAAACTCTTGATGATGACAAAATGAGAGTCTTCACTATCCGCGGCATCCTGGGACTAAATAACAAACAACATGGAAACACGGGTAATGGAAAAGACAAGCTATCTTACACAACAACAACACTTATTTATATTACAACTACGGATAAGCATGGGGTGCCTCCCACGAAGCGCTTGTTTAGGGTCGCGATGCTTGACCCATCACAAGGATTTATGGATCCTTGAGGAAACAAGTGGAAATTAAAATCATCATCGACTTTATTCAAGGTGACTACGATAAGTATTGAATCTTTATGATCGTTCCACTCGATGAGATACATCCGGGCATGATAGAGAATGCATTAATTGAATGCCGGGATCAAATATGGTATCTTCATCCTTAAAGGAGAGAAGAGAAGGCGGAATAACCGGATAAGCAAGAAATGGGAGGAATGAATCCTACAACATAAGCGGAAAAAATTCACCTGTGGGTAGGAAATCTTGCTCCAGGATGGGATGGTGGGTAAACATTTGGCACATCTACTGGGATGTCTTCCACCACATCAATAGTTGAATTTTCCGAATTGGGATAATCAACATAAACGATTTCGTACTCGGGAAGGGAATATAGAAGTATCGTCATCTACGGAGTGAATCATCACTTCAATACCTGGTGGTATTGATCCGTTCTTCAGCAGAATAAGTCAATCTCTCCATAGAGATATCATTATCCGCATCGGGGATATGAGATGGAGGGAGAGATTCGATAGCATTAGATTGGCCTTGAAGAGCTTCCGGAGGTCGAGGTGAAGAGTTATGTAGAGCAAACTTTCCAAAAACAGAATATCACTTCCGGGTCAAATTCAAACTTCCTCAATTTCTGGTTGGAATTGATTTAGGAAGGATGAGTTCACGGCGAAACTCATTTGGAATGAGAATCGATCTTAGGGAGGAAGAATCAATCGAAATGTCTCGATTTAGCACGGATTCTTAACAAGATCATGATTCCAGCATCAAAAGAACAAATCATCTGGTGGAATTGAATGGATGCCTTCCAGCACCCTCATCATTAATTCGATCACCTTTTGTCGACAGATTTTCTTCATATGATCAAAGAGAGATTAGAGAAAATGATAAAATTCTCTTTTGGATGTCCGCTCGGAAAATGACTGTCTCTTAGGTACAAATTTCATCGATATCGAAGAGAGGGTGGGAGAAAGTAAAATTCATGATTCTTTGAAGAAAATCATCATATAGAGGCGAATCACATCATTCGTCGGAAAAATCCTCGACTCAATTGGGGTTGGGACAGGTCTCGACACTAGACTTTATGAATTCGTCCGATTTCCGTTGCCGGAATAGTGTCAGTTGCTCGTCCCCAAAACTTAGAGAATGTTTAACGGGCCTCTTTGTTGGTGTTCGTCGGAGTAGTGATTGCAATGGTTTAGTCCTCGTATCGTCATTATCCAGTAGACGATGAGGGCGGATTCCAAGCGGAGTATTTATTACTCGATAGCTCGTCACTTTTGATTTTCACAATCTTGAACAAGTTTGCTAAGCAATTCTTGCACTTCCTCGGAATTGGGCGTGACTTAAACTCAAAAAAGTTGTCCAAGCTTGCATAGAACCTTTAGGCGTTTTCCCAAAGAGATACGATTAACATTTTTTGGGAGAGAGCGTTCAATCGATTTCATTTGGTCTTTGGGCTTGCAAAGCTTCCATGTCAATTGGTTGAGGAGGTTGATGATTGACGGGAAATTGCGGGGTTTGAAGTTGGTCAAAACCGAAGAAATGAGAGTTTTGATTTATCGGTTGACATTCAATAGTCGCATGAGGACCCCTACAATTTTTACAACAAAGATTTTGTTGTTGAAGATTATGCAAATTTTGCGGGAAATTGAAATCAGGGCTGTAATCTGGCTCAGGATAGATAAACTGGCTTCGGTAGGTGTTGACAGCCTATGACTCGACAATATTGTGTATTCGCTCCCGCATACAAGTCACACGAGATTTGCTTTAGAGTGTGTGGGGTGGTGAGAGAAACTTGGAGATTGATCAAAAGAGTACGGAGTTGAAAAATCGATTTGATTTCCATTTCCATAAGTACAACTAAGACAAACTCCATCAATGAGACGACAACCGCACTGTTGGCACGTGCACGAATAACAATAAGAGTTATCCGTCGGTTGTCCACACCCTACACATTCAAAACAGAGATAAGACTCCATCAGAATTAAACAAATAAGAGGGACAAGAAAAGAATTAAACGGTTAAGAGGAAAAAGAAGATTATTTTTTTGTTTTTCGGATTTATTAACAACATAATTCACAATTGGACAAAATCAGATAAGAGAACTTAAGCCAAATAATCGATCTTACTTCACGGTAGCTCTCACAATGAAAAACGCACAGGTGAGCGGAGGAGTAGGAATAGCGCGAAGCTTATTTCTCCTTTCGGGTCGTAGTTCCTAGGAACAACCCTCCTTATACCCACTTTATAGTTTGTTTATCAAAATGAGGTGAGCCGTATATCGTAAGTGACACAGAAGGCAAGTTTTAAATCTTTTGTTCGAGTTGGGAACTCAATAGTTCACCGGAACTTATTATGATAATACCTCAGTTGAGAATATTATATTTTGGTATTTTACCAATTAGTGAATTTTAATTTTTATGGACAATTTTTTTATATTTTTGATTTTTTTGGTTTTTTTTTTTTTTTTTTTTTTTTATTTTTTTTATTTTTATATGATATGTACTAATAAAAAGAAAAGAAAAATATTTTTGTTTTTTTTTTTTTTGCTTTTAGATGATAATTATACTTAATAATAGACAGTGAAAATATTTTTTGTACTTTTTATATTTTTTGTAGAGAAAAAATATTCACAGATATAAACAGAGTTGTCAAAGCGTAAACGATAGTCGTTTTCAACCTCCCGGCGCTGGCGCCAAATAATTGGTCATCGATGAAATTACTCCTTTAAAACGTATATTTATATATGATTAAATAAATTCAAGGATGAGAATCCGCGGAGTTCAAGAACAACCGGAAGCTGTATAGAGTGTTCCCGGAGTCGTTATGTCCCATCGAGGCTGAAATGGAACATTCGCAAGCGATGATGATTGGTTCTAGTAATGTCACAAGGAATGATTGAATTAAACTGTAAAGTAAATGCTCATAACATTTAAACAAATACGTAAGCTGGAATGAATTAAAGCTACTAGAAAACTTTTACACTAAGCAAAAATAGCTAATCTAATCTAAAATAGGCAAATTAAGCATGCAATTTAAGCTAAAATTAAACAAGAGAAACACAAACGTATAACAACTCAGTACACCAGTATTAACTACCTAGTACTAACTAGGAGTTAGTACTGCTAGTGTTAGTTAGTACTGTCAGTGTTAGTTAGTTTACTGCATAGTGTTGATTAGTACTGCCACCTTTGAAATCAAGAAAATGAACTAGCTTTCAGTACTAAATTGGAGTTAGTACTTGCTCGTTTTAAAAACAGGCATTTAACATTTTCCAAAAAATCATTTTTAGTTCAAAACTTTATTAAAAAACAGATGTATCAAATAACAAAGTAAAACACGTATAAGTAATTTTCAATCCATAATAAGCATCTTAAATAAGCTACTGAATTTAGTCTAGCAGTATAAACTTAAATCTTAACAGTTGTCATCAAATAAACTAGCAGTTCTGCAATAGTAAGTAAAGTAAGAAAAACGAGAGACTTTACTACACCCTTGTCTCAAAAAAACGATGGTCAAACAACATTCCTTACAAGCTCTTGCTTGCATAAAACAAGCTAGGTGAGTCGATTTAAGCCCATCAAAACTGGCTTCATCCATAACATAAGCTGAGGTATATTTGAGAGTGATTGGTGTGATATTCTCTTAACTACTTAACCTTTTTAAGTTCACTTAGTTAAAACAGTTTGTAAACAAGCTGTATTGAGAGCTTTTGAACACAATAAACACAAAGTAATAGCTTAAAACTTGGAATTCGAAAGTTGGAATTTAACTTAAAAACTTCAATATTTCATTAAACTTAGAAATTGTTACAAAGCTGAAAGGAAAGGTACAATAAGCTTAAAACATGACAAATAAACTAAAAATAAGCTAAGTTATGTAAAAAAAAAGAAAAAGATAGATAGATTTACAAGAAGCTCTATATATATAGCCGAAGTATTGGACTTCCATCTTGTGCTTCTTTGGAGAGATAAAACCAAGTGTGCTAGTTGTGTGAGGAGAGACTAAAGCAAATCCCAGCCATCCATCTTCTTTGTGCTTCTTTTGAGCAATCTCAGCCATCGAAATGGTCTTGGAGAGAGTGAGGATTGCCAACTTGGAAATGTGGGGTTATAGAGGAGTGAGGGGGAGGGTTTTGTCAAGTGGTTGATGGAGTGTTGCAGGGTAGAAGTATGGGAGAAAATAGGGTGCAGGCTGGTTTTGGTGTTGGCGGGAAGGTTTATACAAGTTGGGTCTGTGACAGAGAGATGTTGAAGATGATTAAGATGATGTTTGGTTTGTGTACAAGAAAGGCCCCTCTAGTTTTCTTCTTTTCATCTTTTCTTTTTCCCCTTTTTTCTTTTATAATGAAGTTTCAATCTTGGCAACATCAACCCCCGTGGTTTATATGATAATATAACTTAGGGGTTTGGCATTTTTGACCCCTCAAGTTATATTTTTCTTTGCTTTTTCTTCTCGGAGTAGACTTTACTTTGATTTGGCTTCGTCTCCACACACTTTTCCATCCCGTGTCCTGTTTTGTCTCTTTTTGATTGGTTTTTTCGTCCTTTTGTGAGATATCCGTTCCTGCACAACACAAATGCAAAACATACAAATATTTGGCAGTTTTTGTCTGTTTTTGGTCATTTAAGCTCGTTTTTAGAGGTAAAAGATATGTGTAATTAAGCACATATCAACAGTTCTTATGAATTATGAACGAGAAATAAACGATCTTATATGTATTTACAAATGTGGGGGGATATCTAGCTAAGATATCTGTATTGAACCCTAAGGTTCAAAAGATTTGACCTGAAACTAAAAATTGCATATTCGTAGTACATGCTCATAACAATAATGTTTATGGTTTCTTTGTGTATGTTGATCTACACAGGATACGATCATGGAATAAAGAAGTGCTTCCTTTTTTGAAAGTATAGATCATCTAGAATAGATGACGAAGTTGTCCAAGATCAGAGACAACGGGATGATAATGATCTCTAAGATGAGAGACAAGATCAACCCAAGGAAGAAGAGGTTGAACCTAGAAGATTCAAAAGGGTAAGAATCGAGAAATTGTTTAGACCCGATTTTGTTTCTTTTAAGGTAGAAAATAAACCAACTTCTTATCGAGAAGCGGTAATGATAAGTGTAAAATTCACATATCTGTTATTACCAAAAATGACCCTAAATGACCCCAAAACAGAACTAAAAAAAAAATGGTCAAAAATATACTTGTTTTTGTGGTATTGTGTGCTTGCAGGTACGTATATCAAAAATCACAAGGAAACCACTTCAAAACGAGGCAATCTCGGACACGAGAAACAGAAGAGCACAAAAGAAGCCAAAGATTCAAAGCCAAAGCCAAAAAAAGTCAAGCTTCAGTCATCTATGGGTCAACAAAGTCAACTCACTAGAAGACAAAACCCTCCAAGTTTCAAATGTTACACAAATGGTCCTTGTACCTAAGTGGGCCTCTAAACCCCTAATTACCTTACCCGGATCTAAAATCTAAGCCCAAAAGTCCAAACAATGGCCCATTATCTTTTTCATAAACCACAGGGACTGAAGTTGCCATCTATGAAAGAGTTTAAACACTACACTTGAGATAATAAAAGACAAGGACTGGTTTTGCAATTTCCCCAAACCTTACACCCGTTTTTAAACTCAATTCAGTTAAAACATAAAATGGCGCCAAAAATCCATTTCACTATTCATCATCTCCCTCAGTTAACCTAGGATAAAAATCAAAGGGGTTTTCTTAATTTATGGGTAAATCAGACAATTCAGAGGTCATAGAACAAAATGGCAGGGATAGAAATGTAATCTCAATAGCTCATATTAGCTAACACAAGCAAAAAGGCCACGTGGATGTGAAGGAAGCTCATAGAATGTCTGGATTTTGCACTTTGACTACTCAAAAAAGAAAGTTAAAGGCCTCACTAACAGATTGCCCCGCTGGCAAATACGTGTGATCCCAATGAATATTCGCCAACGGCCATCAATATGCTTCAATGATTGGGTAATCGTGTTGTGGATATGATAGACAGGAGCCATGGGAGTGCTCAGAACCCCTAGATGGTTTTATCTGTAGCTATATATAGCCTCACAACTCACACACACAGAGAGTAGTAGCTTAGGTTTAGCTTAATTATTTGAGCTTATGTATTTTCCTTTCAGGTTGTATTTTCTTTAATAGTAATGTAAACAAGCTTTTATATTAATGAAACTCAGTTTTACTTTGTCATAAGCTCTCTTGTTTTTAACTCATAAGCTTTCATTTTCTTCAATGGTTAAACTATGTTAATAAGCTCCTTTAAGTCTTATCAGCTCTTACTAGTATATAAGTTGTAATTGAGCTTAATCTTACTTAACTCGATACTTAAACCTAATAAATTAGTTTAATCACCTTGTCTTATTTGGATTATAAGCTTTTGGAAGGTGAGCCAGACATGGAAGGGCTCACATTGACTTTACTAGCTTATCCATTAGGTTAATGCTAAGAGCTGCTATTTGAGTTTATGTTATGTTTTGCTGAAGCAATTGTAAGTTTCTTCTTAATTCCTTTTGTCATTTAAATTCTAGCTTAATATTTACTTAATTACTTAATTTGTTTTGCTTATCTGCTTATATTGTTACTTATTTGAGCTTATTTGTGTTTCATTTTAATCATTAATCAAGTTCTCCTTTATGTTTTTTAGTATTTTAGTTTAGATTTAGTATTCCATAAACTTGTCTTTAAACATCATAAAAAAGCCCAAAATAGTTAGCTTGCTTTAAAGTTTTGAATTCTAGCTTAAATTGTTGTTGGAATTTTTTAAATGCTGTCTAGTATCTGGTAATTAGGTTTAGATCACTAGTTTTCTAAATCATAAGCTTAATCAAGTCTATCATAAGGTTAAAGGAGTGTTTGGTTTTATGCAGTTTGACCTCTTAAAGTCAAACTGCATTGTGAATTTTGCTTGAGATAGTTGTGCAATCATTTTTTATTAGTTTAGAAAGAGTTTTCATAGGTTAAATTTCAAATTTGAAAAAGTGTAGGGTTAATATCAATTGTTTCTCTAGTACCAGGGTACTTAATCCTTTTCTCTATTGATTGTAAAAGTTTGTTTCCAAGCCTGGTAAGGCTTTGATTTGGATTGTAAGTGTTGTTGCACTCTCATTAAGTAGGTTTAATGCATGTAGATACTAAGTTGGTTACCTGAATTTTGGATTTGTGCACTAGCCCATTTGCATCAGCGAGTACTAACTTTGTTAGTTACTCCTGAACTTTTGAACTTCATTTAGCTTATATTGTAGGGTCTTAGTGGGCTTTTTCATATAGCTTATAGAATAGTCATAGCTTAATATAGAATAGGACTTGCCTTTCATTTTCTAGCTTAATTAGTTAAGATAATACAGATTAAAAGTTTTCAAAAAATCCAAAAAGCCAAAAACAGTAGGTCATATACAGTAGCTTTAAAATTTAGATTTCTTGCTTATAGGTTTAGATTTTATAAACTAGAATAGTAGCTTATAGGTAGTTTAGCTAGTTTTGTAAAAGTCAGGTGCAGTTTTAGCAAAATAAGGATTTAGTCTTATTAGGAATTTTAGCTTTTAAGAGTTTATTTCTGAGTTGTGCTTGGATTTGAATTTCAGTTAACATAAAGTGTTAATGGATCTTAGTTATTAAATTTAGATTTAAGCACATCTCAAGGACTTTGAAACATCTTTTATTTTTCAATTTGAGCTTAATTTGTGCTTTTTACACTGTGGTTAAGTAGAATAGGCAAAAGCAAGCTTTAAACACCCACTTTTTGTAATTTTCATTTATAGATTAAGCATATCATAAGCTCATTAGAACTTCTTTTGCTTTTCAAATTGAGCTTAAATTGAGCTGTTTACAAGCTTTTTAGTAAATCCAAGAGGAAACTCCTTGTTTCTGTAAACAGCTTATAAATAAGCTGTTTAAGAGCTTATCAGTGGGTTTCAGACCAAAGTGCTTTTGTTAAAGTTGCTCACACCAGCTTAATCTCCAACTTTGATTTTATAAGTTTTTAATTTAAAGCACTTTTTGTTCTCAACTTATTTTTAAGGCTTATTTGGATTTAATTTGAAGTCGGGTTTGGCCCTCAGGGACTGGTTTTGTAATCTTGGTTTTATTTGCTTCTCAGTTAGACCTTCATCAGTTAGTATCTTTGCTCCGTTAGTCCCTCTAGTATTTGCATAGTTAGTCCTTAGTTAAGTCTTTTGTTAAGTTTTAGTTAAATTTATTATTTTTATTAATAATTAGGGTTTAGCTTTTAATTAGTTTAATTAAGGTTTAAATAAAAAGTAAAAATTAGGGCTTTTATTTTTATTAAATTTCTGCATATTTTCTTTATTTAGTATAATTTTTTATAAAAATTTTAGGATTCTATTTTTAATAATTTTATTATTTTTTATAGTTTTTAATTAGTTTAAATTTTAGAGAAATCATATCTTTTAATCTAAAAAGCCAAAAATAGTAATTTCTTTTTCTAAAATCTTCTTTTTACTTATTTTACTTAGGAAAAATATAATTTCAATTATTTTTTATTTTATTTATTTTTAGGATTTAATTAACATTAAATAGTTTTTTAATTAATAAAAAATTCAAAAATTATCTAAAAAAATATTTTTCTTTTTCCTAAAATTTTATTTTATCCTAATTTAGGTGTAGAAAATTAGTTTGCATTTTTAGGACTTATTGGCTAGCTTAATTGTCGCGTTTTATTCGATTCCCGTAATTTGTTAAGTGTTTTAATTGTTTTTAATTGCTTGTTTTAAATTAGTAGTTATAAAAACCCAATCAATTCTTCGAATCCATTCAAAATCAGTATCAATATCAAGCTGAGGATTCAATTTTTCAATCATTGGGAAAATCGACCCGGGAATCCATACTTCCGGAAAACATACCTTATATTATATATATTATAAAATATAATATATATATATATATTATATATATATATATATATATATATATATATATATATATTAAAGAGTGAAATTTCCTTAGGGAATTTTCTTAATTGCTCTTGTTGAAATATTATATAGTGTATATTTTAGCGTATCAATTTTTGGCGCCGTTGCCGGGGATCTGAGTTAACGAATCTCTCGTTTTTTGTTTGTTGATAAGATTTGAAGATCCTTTCGTCCCCGAGAGTTTCATTTTTGTTAAAAAATTTCAAAAATCCAAAAAAATCATAAAAGATAAAAAGTAAAAAATATTTTCTTTTTCTTTCTAGTATAGCTATCATATAAATAATAATAATAATAATAATCAAAAATATAAAAAAATTGTCCTTTTAAAAAAGAAATTAAATAAACAAACTTGGTAAACGAACACCAACATATAATACCTTCAATTGAGGTATTATCATAAATAAGTTCCGGTGAACTTGAAAAGTTCCCAACTCGAACCAAAGATTTAACACTTGCCATTTGTGTCTCTACGAAGTACGGCTCACCTTAAAAAGTAATTTTTAAGAGCTACCGTGAAGTAGTTGATTATTTGGTTTAAGTCTCTTTCGTGTAACCGTTAAAATTTGTTCAAAAACATTAAAAATCCAAAAAAATTAGTGTAAAATTTTTATTCTAGATTTTTTCTTTTTGATTTTCTCTTTTTAAGTGCATGCGCACTCGTTCGCAAACTCGTAACCGTAACCGTAACCGTCATCAACAACAACAAACCCTTTCGGTTGTTGTTAAACCTTGCAATTTAGAAGAGCCAATTCCCGGACAAACCATAGTTGCGATGGCGGATCGAACTATGGAGGAATTACTCCGTGCACCCACCGAGGGTTACGGAGAAGCTATTGTTTTACCCGAAATCAATGCCGATCATTTTGAGATCAAAACTAATTTGCTTCAATTTTCGAAGCAACACTCCTTTCATGGTTTAGAAAATAAAAATCCTCATGCTCATATTAATAGTTTTAAAAGGATTACTTCGACCTTACGTTTTAGGAATGTGCCTAATGATGTGATTAAGCTTATGATGTTTCCTTATTCGCTCGAGGGAGCCGCAAAAACTTGGTACGAGAAAGAACCCCCGAATTTAATTTTGACTTGGGATGATCTCGTTACCAAGTTCGTTAACCAATTTTTCCCCCCTTCAAAAACCACTCACCTTAAGAACAAAATTTCTCGTTTTTCGCAAGAATCAATGAGATCTTTTAGTGAAGCGTAGAACGTTTTAAGGGTATGCTTAGATCTTGCCCTCGCACCACGGATTTTCGGAGTAACTCAAGTTGATACCTATTATAATGGTTTAAAACCAGAACGACAAGACCCTTAAAGGCCGCGGCGGGGGGTAATTATTGTTAAGTAAGAACTACTAGGAAGCTTTTGAATAATAAATTGAAAACAAGTCAAAAGTGCGTTATTCGAGAAACAAAACAAATGCTTCTAGTTATTCTAGGGAGAATATTAGCAAACCGATGAACGAATTGATAAACTTGCGGATCAACTTTCGACCTTAGTCGAAATTGTTTCTAAAAAGGTTGTTGTCCCTCCCGCACCGGTTAAGGCGGTTGAGGAAAATTGTGTTACTTGTGGTGGAGCTCATGCATGGTATAATTGTCCGGCTACCGATAATAACCCAAAATGTTTGTGCAACCACGGACTTATAATCGTAACAAGCCTCACCAAAATCGAGTTAGTAAATCAAATGGCACCACCCAGAGATTTGCCTCCGGTGCAAAATCAAGGTCAAAATAGGAATTATAACAATCAAGGTCAAGGGAATAATTTCAATCGAGGGAACAATTTTCAAAATCAAGGTTTTCAAGGTCAAGTTAATCATGCTTCGAATTTTCAAAACCAAGGGTTTCAAAATCAACCGTTTCAAATGCCTAATAATCAAGTGAGACAATTTTTTCAAAGATTTTTCGAATTAACAAGAAGTCTAATGATCAAAAACAATGAGGAATTGCAATACCAAATCACTTTGAGGAAAGGTAGATTAAAGAACGAGATTCAAACAACCATCAATAATCAACAAACCGCTTTGATGATCAATAATAATGCTTTTCAATAACCCATTGCAAAATAATTTCAACTCATGTTAAGTAGTTTCTTTTCAAGCCCAAGCCTCACCTTCGGGAACTCTTCCGAGTAATCAGATTCCTAACCCGAAGGGCGAGATGAAAGCAATCACTACCCGAAGTGGTATAGCTTATGAGGGACCCTCGAATCTAACTAAACCTTCCCCGAAAAAGGTAGTAGAACGAGAGACCGAGGAAATAACGGATGAGGAGCAAAATAATTTCCAAGGAAGTACCGCTCAAATCCCCCCCACCCCGGTTAACCCCTAAAACCAATTCCCGGAACCCGAGATTCCAAAGACGGTACCTAAAGCAAACATTCCTTATCCTTCGAGACGAGACAATCAAAAGAATCGAGAAAAAGCTTCATACCAAAAAGAAAAGATTTTTCAAATGTTTCAAGATTTGCGTTTTGATATAAGTTTTGCGGATGCTTTGTTTTTAATGCCAAGATTTGCTCCTACGATTAGGGATTTGTTAATGAATAAAGAAAAGTTGCTCGAATTAGTGAAAATTCCATTGAACGAGAATTGCTCAGCAATGCTCCTTAAAAAGCTTCCCGAAAAGCTAGGAGATCCGGGTAAATTTCTTATTCCTTGTGAATTCCCGGGAATGGAGATATGTTACGCCTTGGCCGATCTTGGTGCAAGCATAAATCTAATGCCCCTTTCGATTTGGAAAAAACTTTCTTTGCCCGAACTTTCACCGACTCGAATGACTTTAGAGTTAGCGGACCGATCCATAACTTACCCTAAGGGTTTAGCCGAAGACGTCTACGTTAAAGTTGGAAAATTCCACTTTCCCGCCGATTTCGTAGTTGTCGATTTCGAAGCTGATCCCCGAGTACCTCTTATACTTGGAAGGTCATTTTTGAAAACCGGTCGTACTTTAATTGACAGTGTTGATAACGAAGCCGCCACTTTCAATTTAGACCAAACTATGAAATATTCCTCTACGAATGACAAATCGGTAAACCGAATTGACATCATTGATGAAATTTGTGAGGAGTATGTTCCGGAATTATTAGGACTTCCTAGTGATAATTTTCAAGTGGCAATCCCACTTTCAACATCTGAGCCTTTACTTTCTGAATTTACTTTGGAAAAATCGATGCATTTTCTTTATGATAAATTCACATCTTCGTTAAGGAAAGTGATCATGATGATGTGATCCGGAGGAAGACATTAAGTTCTTGAACAATTGTTAAATTGATGACCCATTTTCAACTTCCTCTCTCCTCACGATGACTTTAATCAAAGTGAAGTTACGAGTCCAAATCTTCAATTGAAGAGAAACTCCTCCGAATTGGATTAAAAGACTAACCATCCTCACTTAGAAGATTGCTTATTCTTGGAAAGAAAAATGATAAGTAAACCCGTCATCAATACAAAAGGTTTAAAAACGATCAAAAAGAAGCTCTCATTAATGTTCTTAAATCTCATAAACGTTCCTTGCTTGGAAAAATAACCGATAAAACAAGGGCATCGACCCTCGATTTTGTACTCATAAGATTTTGATGGTGAGACGATTGCAAACCATCGTGTGGGCAAACAGTCAAAGACGGTAGAACCCGAAAAATTCATGAAGTCCATTAAGAAGGAGGTGATTAAACATCTTGATGCCAGGAATGATATACCCGATCTCCGACAGCCCGTGGGTTAGTCCAATCCATTGTGTTCCTAAAAAAGGAGAATGAACTGTCATTGCAAGAAGAAGAGAAATGAATTAATTCCGACACTCTTGTACCTGGACGGAGAGTATGTATCGATTATAAGGAAAAGCTTAACGAAGCAAACTGTAAAGATCATTTTCCTCTCCCGTTCATGGATCAAATGCTAGAACGTCTAGCCGGCAATGAATTCTATTGTTTCTTAGATGGTTTTTCAGGATATTTTCAGATTCTAATTGATCCTCATGATCAAGAGAAAACGACTTTTACGTGCCCGTACGGTACTTTTGCTTATCGTCGTATGCCATTTGGATTATGTAATGCTCCTAGAACCTTTACAACGTTGTTATGATCATTTTTCACGAACATGATAGAAAATGACAATGAGGTGTTTTATGGATGATTTTTCCGTTTTTGGTGATAATTTTGATTCATGTCTTTCTAATCTTGAACGAATGTTAAAAAGATGTGAAGACACAAATCTTGTCCTTAATTGGGAAAAATGTCATTTCATGTGTAAAGAAGGAATTGTTTTAGGTCATAAGATATCAAAGTCCAGAATTGAGGTCGACCGAGCAAAAGTCGATGTGATTGCTAAACTCCCTCATCCGACTACCGTTAAAGGAGTTAGAAGTTTTTTAGGTCATGCAGGATTTTACCGTCGTTTCATTCAAGACTTTTCCAAGATTTCTAGACCAATAACTCACCTTCTCGAAAAAGACACACCTTTTGTATTTTCTCAAGATTGTATCAATGCTTTCGAAACCCTTAAGAAGAAGCTTACCGAAGCTCCGATCTTAGTTGTCCCGGATTGGAACCTACCTTTTGAATTAATGTGTGATGCAAGCGATTTTGCGATTGGTGCGGTTCTTGGACAACGTAAGACGAAGCATTTTCAACCAATTCATTATGCTAGTAAGACGATGACCGAAGCTCAAATTCATTACACTACAACGGAGAAGGAGATGCTCGCCGTAGTGTATGCTTTTGAAAAGTTTCGGCCATATCTTGTCTTATCTAAAAGCATTGTTTATACCGACCACTCCCTGCTAATACCTCATGAACAAACAAGAATGCCAGCCAAGTTCTTCGAAAGGGTGTTACCTTTACAAGAGTTCAATATCACCCTTCTTGACAAAAAAGGAAGTGAAAATCTAGCCGCCGATCATTTGTCAAGACTCGAGAATCCTCACAAAGATGTTTTGGAAAACAAAGACATTAACGAACATGCTTATTCAAATCATAATCCAAGCTTAAACAAGGTTTCAATTTCACTAGTCGTTGGGGAAACGACCCGGGTGATCATATTTACCCGGTAATATACGTATTCTATATATATCTTTGTGAGTGGAATTGTCCAAGGGTTACTTGAGGGTTTCCTTAATTTCTCTATAAGTATATTATTTTATATGTATGTAAAACTACTCATCATGTGTGCATGGACACGAAGCTCTTGAAATCCTCAAGGCTTGTCATGAAGGACCCACCGGGGGCCATCATAGTGCCAATCTCACCGCTCAAAAAGTATTTGATGCCGGTTTCTTTTGGCCCACTATATATCGGGATGCTCATTCGATGATCAAATCTTGTAATACGTGCCAACGACAAGGCAAAATTTCTCAACGAGATGAAATGCCTCAAACCGCTATCCAAGTTTGTAAAATCTTCGATATATGGGGTATTGATTTTATGGGACCTTTTCCGTCATCCAAAGGGAATAAGTAT
>BQNB010054401.1:0-23609 GCA_026074375.1 Tanacetum coccineum
TTTAAACCTGTAATTGTTATGATGGTCAAACCGATCATATAACTATCCCACACCCTTGCCATGCACTCACCTTTAGTGCAGGATACCCTTAGTACAACCCTCCGAGCCTATCCTTTTTCATGGTTCTCATAATTTTCTTGTTAAGACTGACTAGTAATGAAGAGTATTGTCGCCCCTAAACCAATCGTTACACCCAAAAAGCCTTAGCCTACCTTATATGTACTCATTTTTAGTAAATTATTGTTTTAACCCAAGTTAATTATTTGAGTACACGGTTGCTAAGTCTTTATCCTTGTAAATACAGTTTTGGGACGATTGAGATTTATGGTAGTATTTATTTCAAAGAAGAATGGGGAAGAAAAGTTAAGTCAATACCCCCATATATTTGTTAGATAATCTCCATGTTATTTTGATCCACCTCAAATCGGGTCATTAGTTAGATTGTAAATATCGAGCATGTAAAAGCTCAAGTGTAGGGGTACGTATTATAAAAGACCTCTTAGATAGTAATGAATAATACTTACACCTAGCGGTGGAGGTTTGATCCTTTACCAAGCCTATCGTAATTTATATGCTATGACAGGTAATGAGTGTTGATTTTCCGTTTCCCCCATATGTTATAATTTAATATACAACCGAGTGAAAGAGAGAATCCCCAAACACTTATGTGAGGTGCTAGTGTGTACTTTCCATGCTATTAATTACAAGGTCTAGAAGGTTGTATTGTAAAATACTTTTAAAGAGTAAGTAAAATAACCCCTCATATTGTTATTGTCTAGGTAGAAAAGCCCATTTGCTTGAGGACAAGCAAATCTCAAGTGTAGGGGTATTTGATGAGGTGTCATTTTATACACTTTTTCGGGGTTATTTAACCCCTTAAATCGTGCATTTAGGCCCAAAATAGGTACTTAATCATTCCTTTTTAGGTATTTCTCATTTGGAAGAATTATACGTGACTTGGGCTCATTTGGAGAAGAAACCGACAAGACTACGGACCTACACCAACATTGATCAAGAATTTCTCTACAATGGTTGGAGACGGCATCACAGATACAACGTGACGCCATCACCACGAAGATCATGACGGCATCACAAGATTCCATGACGGCGTCAGAGCATACGACCCAGCCCATTATCTATAATATTCTCTTTCATGATGGCGTTATGATTAAAACGCGACGCTGTCACAACATTTTTTCTATATATACAAACCCGAATTTAGGGCTTTGAGTGTGTAACTTTAGAATAAAAATAGGGTACAAACCCTAGTTCGTTTAGCAGCTATTAGGGATGAATTTAGGGCCTAAAAACCCTATTGTACTTCCTCTAACTCATGTTTTAATCAAGTAAGGTTTATTTAATCATTCAATATGTCTATGTGTTATTTGATTTATCTATATGCTCTTGCTTTATCTTTAATATGCTTGGCTAAACCTTCTATTATGTTTATTTATGATTGTATGAAACCTAGAATGTAGGTTTTAGTGGTGTTGCTTCTTGTGATGGATTTGCATGTTAGGCTTTAGAAAACTAGCTTTTGTCTGTATTGCTGCTGATATGTCTGGAGAAACATGATTGTGTAGAGAGGATACCATTGGGTAACAGTCTTCATACTACCTTGTCTCATAATATGGTTGATCCACTTTTAATATATTTCACATGCACTTAGTGTACCCCTAAGGGTTATGTAACAATCTTCATACTACCTTACGTGTGCGTTGCTCTAGCAAAATACTAAGTAGACGGCGGGTTCGTATAATTCATTCATGACTTAGAAAATAGTTACACAGATCATTACATGGGTTACAAGGCAACAACACTAGGAGAAGCAATCTAGAGAGTAATACATGATTAAATAAACATAGTCTTTTATCTTATTGTTATCACCAATTAGCGTAGATTTATATTTAGTTAATAGCTAAAACCAAATCTCCTCTCAAATATATATATGATTTGCTTGCTTTTAATAAAATACAAAAACACAAAAATAATCTTCTCTCAACCCTTAGAATTCTATTAGACCACGATCAAGCCTTCCCAACCTATTCTCTGACTGAACGATAACAACCCCCGAGTCTTGCCTATACTACTACTACAACGATTAGGTGCTCTGCCTAGGGAGTTGTAAAACTTCTTGTAGAAGTCCTACGACGACCGCATCATTTATATATTTGTTTAAAACTCACTTTGTTGCTATGGAATCTTATTAGTTTAATTTGATAAACATTATATCAGATTCCAAGGGACCAACACTATTATTTTGGGCTTGAGACCTTAGGGTTATTTGATTAAGATTTCCTATGACTTGATCTAATTGATGATTTTTGGACTCCTTAATGTTAACAACTTCGTCAACTTCTATCGACTCATCTTCTTCATTATTATTTACTACTTTAGTATTATTTTTAATAGCTTCTTCTTCACCAACATCATCATCAACCAATGGTGATAATTTGATAGGATGAGGACTTTCATCAAATGCCACGTTAAGTGATTCTTTGACTTTCATTGTATGTTTATTTAATACTATATAGGCCTTACTATTTTAAGAATATCCTAGAAAAACACCTTCGTATGACTTCAAGTCAAACTTGGTTAGATAGTCTTTAGTATTTAAAATAAAGCACTTGCTTTCAAATACTTTAAAAATTTTTAAAGAGGGTTTCCTTCATCTAAATATTTCATAAGGGGTTTTTCCTAGTATTGGTCGAATTAATATTCTATTTAGAATATAAGTTGACGTATCAACGGCATGACACCAAAAATTTTGTAGAATGGATTGTTCGTTAAGCATAGTCCTAGACATCTCTTGCAAGGTTCTATTCTTTCTTTCTACTACCCTATTTGATTGTGGAGTACGTGGAGCTGAGAAATTATGAGTAATGTCTTATGCATCACAATAAGCTCCAAATTGTACTTCATTATCAAATTCCCGACCATGATCCGTTCTAATAGCTACTATAGAGCTACCTAGTTGGTTTTGAATTTTCCTACTTAATATTTCAAATTTCTCAAAGGCTTCATTTTTAGTTTTTAGAAATCTAGTTCATGTATACCTAGAATAATCATCTACTACTACTAAGGTGTACAAATTACCTCCATAGCTTTTAATTAACGATGGACCAAATAAGTCCATATGTAATAATTCTAAACATCTTTTAGTAGAGACCATATTTTTAGCTTTATGACTTACATGAGCTTGCTTCCTAATTTTGCAAGCATCACAAAATGGTTTATCATATTTTAGCTTAGGTAAGTTTCTAACTAATTCTTTAGATGACAAAGATTGAATTAACCGCATACTTGCGTGACCAAGTCTTCCATGCCGTAAGGTAGAGTTATCCACTACCGAGGCGAGACATAATTTTTCTTGAGACTTATTTCCTAATTTCATTACGTATATGCCATTTTTCCTAATTCCGTTTCGTATGATTTTACCATCTTTAATTTTTTCACTACCTTCTTCTGTGAATAAGACTTGACACTTATTGTCACAAATTTGACCGACACTAAGTAAGTTGAATGCTGAGTTATCTACGTGTTCTACATTAGATATAGTAAGGGAGTCATTTGAGATCGTACCTTTGCCTATGATTTTTCCTTTTAAGTTACTTCTAAATCCAACATTACCTTCATCGTATGCTTTGTAGGTAGAGAATAGACTTTTGCTATCGGTCATATGTTTGGAGCAATCACTATCTTTGATCCATTCATCTGGTTCCAAGCATGTTCTCAAGCATACCTAATTCAACAAAAACAAATTCAAGCGTTTGGTACCCAATATCTCATGGGTCCGAAAATGTTAGTGTTGTACATCCCTTGAATTTGTTGCAATTGCTTGGGATATTGAAATGGGAAATTGTATCCCATATGTACAAAGCCTTGACTTTGTTGTTTGTTCTAATTCATAGGATAGAAATTTTGATGAATTGGTTCTCTAGTGTTTCATCTAGGTTGAGGTGTGTTGTATCTTGGTTGAGAAGAGATATTTCTCTAAGGCAAAGCTGTCTATCTAGACTCGGTTTTGACATAACCTATACCGCTTTTAAGTGATAGTTTAAAAAATGGTTTCTTTGACTCATCGATTCTATTATGTATTAGTTTCTTCATAGTAATAACAAAATCCGATCTAGAATACTTGGGTGGACTAAAAACGTGTTTTGTCAATTTTTCACCACTCATGCGACTCACGGATCCAGGTATGGTAGATCTGTGCGCCTTTATGGTGGATTCGTCCGTTGCTTTTTCAGCGAACGATCCAACAAAACCCATAAGTTTAGTTTCGCTTGTTGATGCTTTACTACTATCAAATCCTAGACCTATTTTACAACTAGATGACTTTTGATTATTTAACATTTCTCTTAGTGAATTAGCACTTTTATCAAATTTTACAAACTTAATTTGAGTTTCCTTAAGTTTAGCGTTTTCCAAATTAAGTTCTTGACATGACTTACACGCTATATCAATTTCTTTACTTCTCTCAAGTTTCTTAATTTTCTCGTTCCATTCTAAAACTTCCTTTTCTAAAAGATCTCTTTTAGTTTTCAAAGTTTTATTCTTGCTAATGATTTTTAGGCTAATTTCACATAAGCTATCGTATTCTATTTGCATAGTATCATTATCAAGAGAAGATGCGTTATCACTATAATAAGAAGAGTTATGAGTTACCTCATTTGACGATTGAGCTATGAGACAAGTTTCATCATCACTAGACTCTTTCTTAGCTTTCAAGGCAATGGACTTAGCTCTTTCCTTTTTTCCTTTATAAATTTCAGAATCCTTTTTCATGACTACTTCATATACTTTTAGATTTCCGATAAGCTCGTCTAGAGTTAGTGATGACAAATCTTTCGATTCTTTAATCTTCGTGACCTTTGCTCTCCATTTAGGATGTAGAGCCCTAAGAAACTTCCTAACATAGTTCTTTCTAGAGAAACCTTCATCAAGAGCTTTAAGACTAGTAATAATAGTGTTAAATCTAGCAAACCCGCTATCAATAGATTCTTCTTCAAGGATAGTAAATTGTTCATATTGTTAAACAAGAAGATCAATTTTATTATCCTTTACTTGGCTATTACCTTGATGTGTGATTAACAACGATTGCTAAATATCTTTAGTCATTTTACACATAAAAATTCGTTCATATTCCTTTTTAGGTAAAGCATTATAAAGAACCATTTTAGCTTTATTATTTTTAGCAAGTTTCTTTTCGAGATCGTTAGATTGTTCTTCAAAAGGAACAACCTCTAAAATTTTAGGTTTCTTTGTTTCTGGCAAGCGGTGGAAAATCACCATTCAAGATAATATTCCAAAGATCTAAATCTTTTCCTTTCACATAAGTTTCAAATCTATTTTTCCAATATATAAAATGATCACTTTCAAAAAGTAGTGGTCTTTGCATAGATTTCCCTTCTAAATATTTATCCAAATCCATAGATCGATTCAAGCTTTAATGTACAATATACGTTAAAGATCTTGGGTGACCTTGGCTCCTGATACCAATTGTGGAAACTAGAAGGTGGGTTGAATAGTTTTTACCGTTTTAAAATAAAACTTAGATTGTCGACTTATGTGAACTCAAGAGATATACACAAGTATATATGATATCGATGCAATAAGTAAATAAGTTATCTACGAAGTATGAACAAGTAAAGATAAGAAAGATCAAACTGATGACACAATGATTAATAGTGGTTCGGCTACGAAGCTCTTATTCGCCCTACTCCACTCCCCAAGTACCCAACTTGAGAGTTATCTTTACTATGTCAACAAGCTCCCTTTAGGCGGAGGAAACCATAAACGTCGCTTACACTTTTTCCGGTACTAAGCTAAATATTGAGTTCTACTTCGAGATAGAACCAATCTAACACACTATGTGTTTTGTGGCCTAAAAACTAACCTATCATACACATATGATATACACAACACACAATACAAGATATACAAGATGAATGATTATCACAATCGTGATGACACAACTAAACTATTAACACTTGAAGGTTGACGTCTTTGTAAGTGTTCTTCAATAAAGAGTGGAATGAGTTGATCACTTGTAATGGATTGTGTAACAAGTATAATGATTAAAGAATATAAAAGATAAAAGATATGTGTGAAAAATATTTGTCAAGAGTTGTTTAAATAAAAGCTTAAGGTTGCTATTTATAGGCAAGCCTTTGAAATTCAAATGTTGTCCTAAACAGTTGTGAGTTGCGACCCATGGATCCACCATAGTTGGATCCGTTTAGTGCATTAGGTGGATCTATTGGGGGAGCTGGGAAAACATTTTTCATATGATGATTAACCCTAAATCTATACAAAATATTGTTTTGTACTTAATAAAACTAGTTTATTAAATTCTTCTAGAACAAAATATTTCTTATCACCAATATGGAAAGATTTTCTAGATTTGGGAAGATTTGGAAAGATTGTTTCCACTTATGGTTAATCTTATTTTGTCTTACATGATTATGATTAATATAACTAGCTTATAATCAATCATATGTTAACTTAAATCATTTGATTAGAAAAGGTTTATGCTAATGATAATATTTTTCTTTGATCATTAACTATGTTTAATAATTCCATATTCATACCTTAAGCGATTTGTCGTCGTCAAGTAAACTTTCGACTAAATAACTTGTTTACATAAACTTTTACATAGTATGACATTATATTTGTTATTATCAAAACATGAAGATCATTAAATATAAATATCATTTTTACGTGAATATTTGTATTAACAAATTATATAGCTAGACACATGTGAGCCTATGGGGTCAGACACTTATACACAGATGTACCATTTAATATAATGTGTTTATTGTATTTACGTTATATAATACCTACGTAACTCGAGATCAATAACAAACAATTAATTACTAATCTTGTACTTAGTGAATTGGATTGGACTAAATGAAAAACCCAATTGAAGCCTAAAGGGAAGAGAGGACCAAGGATGGAAACTTAAGTGTGTTATTGGTAACTTATGTATTCACCTACATAAGCACCAATAATAAACCACCATCTTATGCACCAATGGAATGTGACCAAGGTATGCACCAATTAGGGTGATAACCAAGATCACAATCCAACTCCCCCTCCTCTTTCAAAACTCACGGCACAAACAAAAACATATACAACTACTGTGTTTTTTCTATATCTTCATTTTGCTCTCATTTTCTAGTGCAAAAACTAATAGTTATACAAAGGGTAAAAGACTAGCATCAAAGTGATATATTAGGAAGTGTAGTGTGTTTCTACATAGATGTGATAAACTTAATAGATCACTTGGGTTTCTAGTATAGATCGGCTTGTGTTAAAATTTGATGTGCTGTCGTGTAGGTTGTATATATTGATTATCAAGTTTTAAATTTGTATTTAGCCGACTTATCCTAAAACAACACTTTAACGGGCAGTATACCCAGTCAAGATGGATTTTTGTGGTAAGTAGGGTGTCGAACACTAAGAGCGAGAAAGTTAACCTTATATTTTGTCAGTATTTTACTCTAATTAATTAGTCTAGTTAATTTTATGTTATTTCTAATTAATGTTAAACCTATGCTAAACCTAGTTCTAATGATAAAAGGTGGGTTTTCAGCCTGAGAGACTGGCACAGGTTTAGTGGCAACTAAAATCAATTCAATACACAATAATCCTGCAAGAAGATAATCAGAAGATAAAAGAGCGGTCAAGCCAAATGATAGAAAACTGTATTAGCCATATTAAATACGATTAAATGTTGGTTTGTTTGCTTAGTGCAATGAGTGCTTATCTTGAGGCGGCATATCATTCTTAAGACTTAGGCGGTACTTCTTCCTAAGACCTAGACACATTGAATCCTGTCATAATTAACGCATCCACATAAAGCATCCTTTTAGTTTAATGATAATCTATCTTAGGGATTAAATCAATGGTGATCTTGTTAAACCCTAGCCCATCGGGACTTTACCCACTTACTGCTTAACGGCATTTTATATACTGGTAGTCCATTGTCTAAGTCTTTACCAATTCATTAAGAACGTACTCGTTGATCCAAGGGTCACCTGCCAAGCCAACTAAGCTCACTAATCTAAAGGCAAAGATAGGACATTATTTGTGATTCTATTGGTCAAGATATATAAAACGCGATATGGAGAGCCATCCCAATATCTAGATCACTTGGTAAGTCTCACTAGACCTAGTTGAATGATGGGTCACATATTCAAGCACATAGACAAGTATGAAATGATAAACATTATTAAACAATCAACGATAAATTAAGCAATCAAGATTAAACAAACCAAACATTGAATCTTCATTAAGATGGCTAATACTCGAGGGTATTAGCCCTTAACCATTATAATAATACAAGTATAATCAAACAACCAAGGTAAACTAACCGAGTTAATGAACGATACCAAAAACTGAATGATTACAAGAGTATAGGAATTACACGACGTCTTCTATTAAATTAGTATCGATGCTTGACCTTGGTTGCTCTTCGTCTCTTCATAAAATCAACTTTTATGTTTATGGTATAGAGAACATGATTAAGCACACTGAAAAATCATTTTTGAATCTTCTATTTATAGTCTCTGAAAATGAGTGGATACACTGTATTGAGTAAGGTCAATATGGCGTATTAGGGTGAATTCCTTGGAGTGCGCGCTACATTCACAATCAATCAGTAATAACTATTTTCAATCACATTTATTGCAGGATCTTTGATTGTTTGACCAGGTGGATACGACGTATATATTCAACAGGATACATCGTATTGGATCTTGAATATACGCGTTTTCTTGTGAAGTCCAGGCGCTGATACGCCGTATCTTCTTTCATGGATACGACGTATGTAGTCAGAAATAAGTAATCTTCAAATATCATCATTTAAGCTCCAAAATGTGCGCCTTTTAGCATGTCTTCACGATGTACTCCATAATTACTGGAATTTTCAACTTTAAGCAATTAAGTAACAATTTTTGCAATAATTATATAAAAGTGGGTAATTTACTTGGGATAAATGATGCTATAAAAGTAACATTATTTGATGTCATCAAAATTCTCCATTTGATCCTACCGAATCATGCTACCAAGGTATACAATGTATTCTTATGATTTATCATATGACTCTATGGATCCGTATTGATGATTTGTTTCTGCTGCTCTCTATACTTATTTACATGTTATTTATATCAAAAATCACCTTAATAAAAAACAAGCTAAAAACATAATCAAACCTTACACGCCTAAAACATAATCAAAACACAAAAACGAATGACAACAACAACAACAAAAAACATACGTTAATCTATAATCCACAATTGACGACCCCAAATCACCACCTCCAACAGACAAAAGCTATACAACGCAGCTAAAAAACACAAAAACTACTTCCAAACAACACTTACAATACATCATATCTAAAAATGATCAACAACAACAACAAAAAACCATACCTTCATCTGTAAACCACAACCGACAATCCCAACTAACCGCTCCAAGCTGCATAAATTTCAACAAAACACCTAAAAACCACTTCCAAACAACACATGCAATGCATCATTACATAATCAAACATAAAAGAATAAAGAACAACAACAACAAAATACCTTTGAATTGTGAAAAGCCAAATTATCTGAAACCAACGATCAACCACCACTCATAACAATGAATGCATGTTTTAGGAGAGAGAGACACATAAAGAGTAAAGAAGTGTGTCGAGTACACTTTGTAGCGGTGCAACATAAAGCCGAGATCCAAATGCCCAAGGACCATTAGCCCACTAACACAACCCATTAACCAAAATGACACAACACATACATAAAACGACCCTCATTGTGACAACAGACTAGTTCAGTTTAGTAACTGATAGCAACTTGTGACATTTTGATTATTTCTATGTTTATCGAGTTAGTTTTACAAATGTCGAGTCATCACTAAATGTTCATTTTCTTAGGAACCCTTGTTTTACGAACGTGCATTCGACTTATGATTCTAGTTAAACGTCATTAACGGTCAACGATATGCTCAAATCACTTTATGTTAGTGTCATTACTCTTGGAAAAGTTAGTCTAACTAACTTGTACATTTCTCGCTAAAAGTTACGTTTTTAACTATGTTATACATTTATTCACCTAACACTTAAACCTTATACATTTAACTAAATAAACATACACATATATACACATATTATACAAAAAAAATCACCCCCTTGTATTGAACTCCCCAAACCGGCCACCCACCTCCCTTTAGCCAATCAAAATGTTTGCTTTTTAAACCAAATCACACTACCTCTTTTCCAGAAGCCTCAAAACACTCTTTCATCATTTCACTCCCATTCTCACACAAACATTACACATCAAGAAAATTTGCTCTCCATTCCTCCTCCTCTCTTGAGTTTCGGCAGCCACAAGGACAAAACACCACCACCATTTTTGTTTTTCTAAGGTAAGGTTCTTGGTGCAAGAAGGTATGATGCCCACTCTTGCACCATAAACTCTTTTCTAGCAAAGTTTGGGTCTTTAGGGCCTTGTAACCAAACATATAAGTATAACTACTGAAAACAAATTGTTAGTAGCATAAAAATACATTTAAAAGGTTGTTAAAATGGTTCATGGTCTTGGTTGGGTCACTTTTGGTTATTTATAAGGGGAAAAGTGCTTAGAAATAAGCTAGAAATAATGGGCAGATTTATGATTGAAAACTTTGGTCGACTTTCAAAGGTCATATTTCACCCATAATTCATCATCAATACTGGTTCTTTGACCTTAGAAATATGTTTTTGAATTATATTTCCAACCACAGTAGTCTCAAGCTTTGAAAATGGGTTTTAGTCGTCCAAAACATGTTTGCAAGACAAGGCTTACAAATCGGTCTCTTTAGGGCAGATTTGATACATCACCTTTAACAAGTCATAACTTGGTTACATTTTTATGTTTTTAATTGGATCCAACTCAGAAAGTTAATAGTATTTTTTTTACTTTAGAAATCTATTGGCCCCTTTGAATGAATCTAGGGTTTGGAGTCCCAATCATTGAATAAAAGCTAGGGTATTAACTTAGTTTTGCATGCACAAAATTTTTGTCTCACTTCACATGGTTATATCTTGGTCATTTTTAAATGAAAATGGTTTATTTCAATTCTGAGACTTTACTTTATATTTTATCTTTAAAACCCCATAGGCCTTACTTATCATATTTATGAACCTCTATTTGGTTGTCACAAAATAAGTTGTAAAACTAGACTGTTTTGTCATATTTAAATGACCAACTTTGTATAGTCATAACTCACTCTAAAATACATTTCAAGACTTGCTTTTTGGTTTCGGAATATTTTAAGGGGTTAACTAAAGTGTGCCAAAATATGGTAGCTTAACTCATAGATCTTGACACTCTAACACACGAATTTTGTGGACTTGTCCAAAACTGCATAAAACTTTTGTATAGCCTAGTTGAATGGGTTAAAACACTTAATAAAATCTATAAAAATTCAAGAACATACCTAAGAAATAGAATTTTGACATATGTCAAGGGTTGGACCATAATTACATTTAAACTTGATGAAACGATCACTCGAAGTGACCACATTTTCAGGACAAAATTGTGATTTTATGTGTAATAGTAAAAGTGACACTTACTGACAAGTCTAGACAAATGACCTAACTAATAAACGTCCTTTTTGTCTGAGCAAATCATTTAGGGTATAATAAGTACTTTTACTTGATTTAGGTCACGGTTAGAAGGTAAACGTTCGTCGGGTTTCCTAGTTGGTCTTTGATTGTGCTGAATTTATACTTGTTGTCTTACGTATTAAGGTGAGTTTCTCACAACCCCTATTTTTACTGTTTTACTTATTTTGCGATGAAAAGCATGGCATCTTTTTACTTAAATTGCTATTGAACTGATGGACTTGCTTTGAACTTATGAACTTGGTATGTATGCTTGTTTGATGCTTGAGACGTAACTTCACTACTTTTAGCTCACTTTTGAGACGTTGGTACTTATAGATAGCGCTATTAGGAATCGATCCACCTCCTTACTCCATCTTAACGGGGTGTATAGTACTAGAACTAAAACTAGTGTTATAGAGCTAACACTAGGAGAATTATAACTTATTGCTAGTGTAAGGTCTTTGCTACATTAGGGGAACGGAACAATGGGATTGGACGGTTGAATTCGTTTAAGTAGTGAATCAATTACATAAAAACTAGATCACACATTACATTACCTTGTGTTACGTTACTTTTTGTATCTTGAACTATTTTTGGTAACTTAAACTGTCTTGGGTAATCTGAATTGTCTTTGGAACCATTTTGGAACTATGTTGGAACTGTCTTTGGAACTATTTTGGAACTATCTTTGGAAGCATTTTGGAACTGTCTTTGGAACTATCTTGTGTACAAATTCTTGTGAACTCACCAACTATTTCATACTTGACCGGTTTTATCATGTTTTTCAGGTGATCAGCCTAAAGTGGAAACCTAGTTATTGCATTGCATTGGACATTTTCGTAAATGATGTTGTTTTGGAAACAATTATCTTATTTTGGAAAACTCACATTTGAAAACAATTTATGTTATCATGTTGCTCTTTTAAACTTATATTTGAAATTGTTGTAATTTGGATAATTTTCCTTATATAATAAATCATGTATGGTGTTAACTATCATCTTATGCGATGTGTATGAATTGTTGCGCCTCGTATTTTTGCTTTAGCGGGGTGTGACAGATTGGTACAAGAGCCTAAGGTTATAGAGAATGCTGGTTTTCTAAAACAAAAACCCCAACTATAACCAAAATGACATTTTCTAGAAACACCGAACATGATATGAGTCGACTAGTCCGAGCATTGCATCGTTAGACCTCAATAGAGAGAGCCTGATCAATTGTGTCTAATTCAGGTATGATCATGTATTGCTGGGAGTAGTTACCAGTTTACTACGTTTTAAAAGCCGACTTTCTAATTTGATCACTAAAAAGCATACTAGGGCGCATGTGCATTGTACACTGTAGATTGTGGAAAGCTAGAAGGAAGGTTGAATAGTTTACCGCTTTTTAATTTAATATATCGTTTGTTTATAAAAACTTAGATTTGACTTTATGTGATCTCAATATGTGCACAATATGAACAATACAACTAAGTAAATAATTGATAACAAGATATAGGATAAATAAGCAAGACAAGAGATAAGAATTAGAAAGATCAAACCATAACACAAGGAATTATAGTGGTTCGGTAACGAAGCACCTCTTCGCCCTACTTCACTCCCCGAGCACCAAACTCGAGAGTTTTCTTCACTATGTCAACAAACTCCCTTTAGGCGGAGAAAACCGTACACAAGTAGCTTACACCAATTTCCGACACAAAGCCAAATGTCGAGTTCTAATCATAGCTAGAACTAATCTATCACACCCTTTGTATTTTAAGGACTAAAATACTAACCGCACTATCAACTCTTCACTTCACCTAAACTCTAACACGATCACCCTGATATAACTATACTCTCAATGATCACCACGATCTAACTATTACATACAATAATACAATGTACATAAATGATTTTCAAAATATAATACAATCGTAACTATGTTACAATAACACAAACTAAGCTATAATACTTCGTAACTTGATGGTAGGAAGTATTTATCTCTCGCACTCGAGGATCTAAGCTTGAATCACTTGGAAACAAATGCTTAAGATTAAATGATAAAAGGATTGTAGGTGATGTATAAACTGATTTTAGACAGAAAAGAATAAGTGCAAAAGGTGAGAAAATCAGTTGGAAATAGTCTGCTATTTATAGGCAAAGCTGGGAGCCTTTTGGACTGGCCGGACCCTTTAGCTTATTTGTCGGCCCCCTTAACACTAAGGGGGCCGCCCTTATATTTAAGGGGGTCGCCCTAGGCCAGACGCTCTCATTTTTGTCTTTTCTAAGGGAGGTGTTTTTTGGAACATTTCTAACCGTTTTTAGATAGAAGATTTAAAATCAAAATATTTATTTTAAATAAAACATTTCTTTTAAATGTAAAAATGTTTTGTTAAAGTTATAAAAATATTTATAACATTTTATAAAAAATGTGAGGTTGAATAAAAATTATTTTGATCATGAAATGCATTAAGCATTTATTTATTCATACATTTAAGTGATTAAATATCCGAAATAAGAATTTATGGCTAATTACTTGTTTGCGTTTTATTTTACATTGAACATTTTTACATTTTGTGATTATCAAAACGTAGAGTGGTCAAAAAATATTAATAACGTTTTTAGGCATTATTTCTATCAACAATCTCCCCCTTTTTGATGATTACAAAATCTAAACTCATTAAATATAAAATTATTTTTAAACAAGTATTTAGTGAGTTTTATTTCTATTTCTCCTCCTTTTTGTAGAATCAAAAAGGTTTTGTCGATGAATATGCCTAAAATTGACGGAATAAACGCTCCCCCTTGATGTGTGCTCCCCCCTCGATCGAGGGCACCAAGAAATCGAGCTATGATAACTTTGCTACAAAAACGAGTTAGAGGAACAAAACCAATGTTTCTAACATATAGCAATGAAAAAGAATATTTTAAACATGGTGACAATAGATTTTAGCCAACCATCACAAACATCAACCAATTAAACTCAACTATATATTCATATAGGAGATAGTTAACAAATTTTCCAATTGCATATTAAAAACATAGAATAAGAGTTCATTCATTCAACATAAAAATTATGTGTAACACATAATCATACAACTAGCATGCATTAAAAGAAAATATTATGCTTAAGGCATAATAACACATCATACATAAGTAAAAACTACAAAGGTCCTAATTTTCCTAGAATGCCATAGGACTTGCTTGCAAAAGGTTTGGTTGAAAATTATTTAAGATATGAGTGACTAAACATAAAGAATGTTTAGTTTGGAGAGATTGATGGTGGTGGTGGCGAATTTGGTGGTGGTGGTTAGGAAATCATGTGTTCAATGTAAGAAAACATGTATTGGAGTTCATTTCTCAATCCAAAGATGAGAGTGTGGTTGTGAATGCAACATAAGCATGAATCTTCATGTGCTTCAAGAAGGTTCTACGGAATGGGATGGCCAAAGAGAGGTGATGGAGGTGATGGAGTATTGAATTAAATTTCAAGTAGAGTGATTGGTGAAAGAGTGAGAGTGATGTCTATTGATCCACTTTCTTGAGTTGGAGGTGGTGGAGGTACTCTTGGAGGAGGAGACATTGGTAAGTTCAAGTAGCCATTGGTTGATGGTGATGTAGAAGAAGTTGGTGATTTGAGTTTGGAATCAATGGAGGATGAAAAAGTAGCCACGGTGGATGGAGTTTTTGAGGGTGCATTTGGGGCACTTGGTGACGAGACTTGATAATTTAGAGAAGTAGTTTTGGTGTTCTCATGAGTGAGGTTAATGAATAATTGTTTTGGTGGAATTATGTCGATTCTTAGTCTTTTGAAGGGTTTGGAGGTGGAAGCTTTGGTGGATGCCATGGAAGTAATGGTGGTTGATGATAAATGAAGATGATGGTGAATTGGTAAAGAGAAATGAGATGCAATTTATTGGAAAAAGGTGGTTTGGAAATGGTATGAGTTTGAGTTAGTTTAAGCATTTCCAAAATGTGTTCATGTTTTCAGGGTAAGGATAGCTAAGGCTAAGTAAAAGAGAGTCAAAAAGAAGAAAGAAATAGTAAAACCCGTGATCTGGTAGGACGGCCCCCTTATCTATGGTGTCGGCCCCCATATTAATAAGGGGGCCGCCATTATGAGCTAAGGGGGCCGCCTATCTGATACTTTTCAAATGACCCAAAATTTGATTTTTGCTAAAAATTGTGAAGATAAAGTTATGTTTTGTAAGTGACAATTTACATGCAAGTCCCTATGTTGAACATATAGTGTGCATGAGAAACAAATTATATCAAATATGCATGCAAACATGGTAAACTTGTGTATGAGTAAAAATGTATGACATTAATATAAAAGAGTATAATGTTTAATACATAATTATTGTCGCTATAAAATGTTTTTATCATTTTTTGAACACTTCTCAACATTTTGATAATAAACAAAATGTATAAAAACGATTTATGATATTAAATTTTAAACGTTTACTAATCATTTAATCGTAATAATTCCATTTGCTAAGATTTAGTAATAACTATATGGTATGAGACATATCTAAATCAATTAAGCATGATTAGTGATCAAGAAAGAATATTTTTCTCTCATTTCTTACGCTCATGTTTTATTAAAAGATATTTTTCACAAAATTAATTTATTACAAATTATTTTTCTAATTAAAAGAAAAGTTTTATTAAAAACATAAAATTTGAAATTTCATATTTTCACTCCAAAATGAAAGGTTCTATAACAGTTACAACCTTCACCACAAAAAGACAAAATTAGGAGCGGTGTCTATGGGCGGCCCTCTTATAGGCCTGGCGGCTCCCCATATATATCTTGAACCGCCGGGACCACCCACATATGACCGTTGGGATTTCCTGTCTATAAATACTGCTCCATTCCCAGCAGAAAAACATTTCTCTTTGCACGAAATTTTTCAGTCTTCTCTCTCTCTCTATAAAACTTCTTTCTCTTATTAAAACTCTTGATCACTAACATATTTAGATATTGATTCAAGTGATCTAATCTTATCTTCTTTATCTCATCTCTTTTCTCTATCAAGTGCAAGAGAAGAACACTTGTATTCGTCAAAAAACAAAGTGTTGATTAGTGATCTATCCTCTTTTCTTCTAAGTTCCAAACCTCCATTGTATTTATCTTGTGTATTTGTGTGATTCGGATATTGTGTAGATCTGATAGTATAGATCTTGTAAATGTGTATATCTTGTGAAGTGGTAAATTGGTTCTAGCTAAGATTAGGACTCGACATTTAGCTTAGTGTCGGAAAATAACGTAAGCGACGTGTAAACGGTTTCCTCCGCCTAAAGGGAGCTTGTTGACGTAGTGAAATCTAGAGTCGAATACTCGGGGAGTGGAGTAGGGCGAAGAGGTGCTTCGTAGCCGAACCACTATAAAATCTTGGTGTCTTGGTTTGGTTGTTTCTTTCCTTATCTCTTTACATTATTATTGTTGTTATCTAGTTTTAGTTTAGATAGTTATTGCTTGTTCATATTGTGAATTGGTTAAACATATAACTCGGATCTAAACATTTTTGAAAGTAAACTTTTAAAACGTAAAACAAACGTGTAAACTATTCAACCCCCCCTTCTAGTTTCCACAATTGGTATCAGGAGCAAGGTCACTCAAGATTTTTAAAATATACTGTATTTTAAAGCTTGGATCGATCTATGGATTCCGACAAATATCTAGAAGGGCAATCTATGCAAAGACCACCACTCTTTGAAAGCGATAGTTTTATTTATTGGAAAAATAGATTCGAGACATATGTTAAATCAAAAGATCTAGATCTTTGGCATGTTATTACCAATGGTGATTTTCAACCTATTGTACAAAATCCGGAAACCAAATTAGATGAGGTTATCCCTTTTGAAAAACAAACCGATGATCTCAAAAAGAGACTTGCGAAAAATAATGAAGCCAAAATGGTTATTTACAATGCTTTGCCAAGAAAAGAATATGAAAGAATTTTCATGTGTAACACGGCAAAAGAAATTTGGAAAACTTTGTTAATCACCCATCAAGGTAATAGCCAAGTCAAAGATAATAAGATCGACCTTTTGGTTCAACAATATGAACAATTCGTCATTTCCGAAGACGAATCTATAGATAGTGCTTTTGCTAGATTTAATACTATTATTACTAGTCTTAAAGCTCTTGATGAAGGTTATTCTAGTAAGAACTACGTAAGGAAGTTTCTTAGGGCTCTACATCCTAAATGGAGAGCAAAGGTCACGGCGATTGAAGAGTCGAAAGACTTAACGTCACTATCTCTTGATGAACTTATCGGGAACCTCAAAGTTCACGAAATGATCATCAAGAAAGATTCTGAAATAGTCAAAGCAAAAGTTGAAAGGAAATCTATTGCTTTAAAGGCTAAGAAAGAATCTAGTGATGAAGAGTGTTCGACTTCCGGTAGTGAAGACGAAGAGTAAGAAGCTGAGATGACAAAAATGGCAAAAGTGAAAGGAAGTGCTTTAGATGCGGAGATCCAAATCATCTTAGTGGAGAATGTCCAAAGCCACCGAGAGACAAGAACCAAAGAGCATTCGTTGGAGGTTCTTGGAGCGATAGCGGTGAAGATGATGATGAAAAGATCCAAGACGAGACATGTCTTGTAGCTCAAGCACCAAATGAGGTATGTTTCGAATCCTCATACTTTAGTGATGAAAACTCATCAATAGATGATTTAACTTTAGATAATGAGTATAACAAACTATGCAAAATGAGTTTAAAGATAATCACTAAAAACAAAAGATTAAAAGCCACTAGAAATAGTCTAGAAAATGAGCTTAGATAATTAAAAGCTAAACTGTCTACACTCGAGAAAAACAAGGGAGTTGATCTCGATTGTGTAAAATGTCATACACGTAAAATTGAGAATGAAAAACTCAAAGAAGAATCCACTATATTAAATAGATTTGAAAAGAGTACACATTGTTTAAATGAAATGCTAAGTAATCGAAAACCCTCCGGTGATAAATTAGGATTAGGGTTTAATTCATTTGAAGAATCATCTAGTGGAACTAAGAAAATAAAATTTATGAAAGCTCAGAAAAAGGTAACCTCTGATGGAGGTCCCATAAATATGGGCGGCCCTCAAAATGCTCAGGCGGCCCCCAAAGCAAATATGGGACTGCCACCAGCAACGCCTGGATCTGAGAAAAGTGTGTCTTCTCAAAAATCTATTTTGGGTCCTAGACCAAAACACATAATTGTAAACAAGGTCAAAGTTCCCATTGCTAGTAACAATGAAGTCAAACAATTTTATAAACCATTGTCAAAACCCGGAGTTGGATTTTCGAAACCTAATTTTAGATCAAAAACTCCACCTCCTAGAAGAGTCAATAATAATTATCCTCGTGCCAAAACACCGCAACCAAAAAGGAACATTGGTCGACAAAATCGACCTCATGGCTTTCCCGTAACTTGGAACAACTTTCCACATCAAAGTTACATGCCATGGGAAATGTATTCTCCATTTCCTCATCCCAACCAATTGCATCAAATGCAAGGGATGTTTAGCACTAACAACTTTGGACCCATGAGATATTGGGGACCAAATGTTTGAGTCATTGTACTATATAAATAGATATGCCTTGGAGTCGACTTGGAACCCGACGAATGGATCAAGGATAGCGGATGCTCTAAACATATGACGGGTAACCGAAAGCTCTTCTCTACTTACAAGGCATACAATGGAGGTAACGTTATTTTTGGTAGTAATCTTCGCGGTAACATCATTGGCAAAGGTACGATTTCTAATGACTCTCTCAAAATAGATAATGTAGAACATGTTGATAACTTAGGATTTAACTTGCTAAGTATAGGACAAATATGTGATAATAAGTGTAGAGTAACTTTCTCTGAACATGATAGTGAAATCACTAAGGACGGTAAAGTCATAGGTAGAGGTATTAGGAAGAAAGGCTTATATGTGATGAAATTAGGAAATAAGCCAAAGGATCAAATTTGTCTAGCAACGATTGATGAAAATTCCACATTGTGGCATAGGAGATTAGGTCACGCAAACATGCGTCTCATTCAATCGTTGGCTTCTAAGGAATTAGTTAGAAACCTACCTAAGCTTAAGTTTGATCAACATTTTTGTGATGCTTGCAAAATGGGAAAACAAGCTCACGCTAGTCACAAAGCTAAGAATATAGTCTCAACGACTAGATGCTTAGAACTTCTCCATATGGATCTCTTCGGTCCATCCGCCGTACGGAGTTACGGAGGAAACCGTTACACCCTAGTCATAGTAGATGAGATGACTACTCTAGGTATTCTTGGGAATAGATTCCTTAAGGATAAACGATGCTTATTCGATTCAAATCTAATATTCAGTAAGAATAATCCAAATCTCAATCTAGGATATACAATAGTGCAAATAGAACCAACCACGGTAGGAGTTTGATAATGAAGCTACATTTGGAGAGTTTTGTAAATGCAATGGTAATTCTCATACTCTCAGCTACACGCATCTTAATCAAATCGGTTGAAAGGAAAAATAGGACACATTCAGGAAATGTGTCGAACATGTTGACGAAGCAAATCTTTGCCACAAAATTTTTGTGTGTAACGCCGTAGTATCTTCACATTGACATTCTCAACGAATCCTATTTAGAGTATCTATGAAAAACCTATGAACTCTTGAGGAGGTAGGAACCTAATCTGTCTATTTTTAGTGTGTTGGAAGCAAGTGCGTCATTTTAAAAACCCAAAGACTAACATACCAAGGTTTGACCCAAAGTCATACGAAGGTGTCTCTTTTAGGTTACTCACAAAATAGTAAAGCCTAATACCTTAATATAAACTCACTAAGAAAATCGAAGTAATCACTCATGTGACATTCAATAAACTCATCAACCCTTTAAGACATAACCTTGGTGGATGATGTTTCAGATGATGAAGTAGCTATTAGGGAAACCAAAAAGATAAACTCCTAGAATGTGTTGAGGATGATTCATTAGAGTTTGATGAAATATTTCTATATTTATGGTTTCTAGGCAACATCACTTGAAAACGTCAAGGAAACCTTAATCAAAGAACCTTTGGTTACACTGCCCAAAACCAAAGTATCTTTCTTTTGTTTTATATCAACTTTAGAAACTTATGGACATCGTGAACGAAGCTTTATGAGATGAAAGTGGATAGTTCATAATATAATAAAAAAATTAATTCGCTAGGCAAGAGGAATAATCAATTCATTGCTAACGACGTTTGAGAGTTAGTTCCACATATAAGTCATATGTCAATTATTGATATTCGATTGTGGGTGTTTTGATATAAGTAGATGAGAATGGTGATATTTTCAAAATATGGCTAGGTTAGTTGCTCAAGGCATTAACCAAACATGAGTGGAAATCGACTTGTATGAAATTATGCCCACGACGTTGCTAGACTTGAATTATTAGGATATTATGCTTATGCTTGTGCCTTAGATTTTATATCTATTCCAAATGGATGTAAAAGTGCATTCCTAAAACGGTTTTTTCAATGAGGATGTTTTTTAGCACAAACTATGAGATTCATTGATTTCGGACGAACCGATTTAATGTTTATTAATTTTAAATAAAAGCTTTATAAAGGTCTAAACAAGCACCCAAAGCTTGGTTTGATAGATTTATAAAGGCTTTCCTTATTAAAATGAATATAAAATAGGATATCGGTATTAACATTTTTACTAAGAAGATAAGTTCAAATTTATCTTTGTTCAAATATATGTCGTTGACATTATATCTCGGTTGCACGTGTCATGACATGTGTGATGAATTTGCAAAATCACGCAGATGAGTTCGAGTTGGAGCATGATGGGGGAACTAACTCTTCTTTACTTGGATTACAATTAAAACAATATTGCGAGACGGTATCTTCTTTAATCAATCTAAGTATATTAAAGAAATGCTTAAGAAATTTGGTCTAGAAGATTCTAAACCAATGAAAACCCCCATGTCCTCTGATACTAAACTCACGAAATACAAAGAGTGTGAGTCAGTAGATAGTACCAAGTATCGAGGCATGATAGGTAGTTTATTATACCTAACGGCAAGTAGGCTCGATATCATGTTTAGTGTCTGCCTTTGTGCCCGCTTCCAAGAGGCTCACCTTGAAGCGATTAAGCGTATCTTCTGATACATTAAAGGCACTACGCACTTAGGATTACAGTATCCTAAGGGGACTGGCATAAAAATCGTAGTATATGCTGACTTTGATCACGCGGGAGATTATGTGGATCGAAAGAGCAATAGCGGTATTTGTACGTTCGTGGGATGTTGTTTGACATCTTGGTTCTCGAAGAAATAAACTGCTCTTGCTATATCCACTACTGAAGCCGAATACGTAAGCGCCGGAAAGGCATGTCAACAAGCACTATGGATGAAACAAGCTCTCATCGACTACGACGTACGACTCGACGACGTTCCCATCATGTGCGACAACAAAGGCGCTAACTAAACTAATTTTTTTGGATTTTTGAAGTTTAAGAAATACAAAGTGCAGCCCTATAATTAAGCTACTAAAAGAGAATGCAAAAACTCAAAAGCTAAAAACAGATCAAGCTTGTTATCCAAAGAGTTTATACTTTCAAAATCAGACCTTTAAACTAAATTAATCTACTCTAATTTTCACTTGAAAATTGGACTTATACTCTTAGAAAATAAGACTTAAGGTATTGACAGATTTGGACTAAAACAAAATTGACAAATGCAATACCTAGACTAAATTTGTACTACTGCATTATGGAGCAAAGCAAGCAATAAAAATGACACTTAATAGCTACTAATAAAGATCTAATCTAATAAGCTAATTTATCAAGCTAGAAAACCACAGAATCAAACCATGGATAGATAAACCTTACAACTGAATTTTAAACTTTAACAACTTATTAAAACTGACCTAGAAGCTTAGTTTGAGCTTATCAAATTTGACTTAAAGGACACCAGTCAATCAAACAGTACTAACCAAGGTTAGTACTGCTTGATCCAAACACCCCTTAATAAATTTGAGAAACATATTTAAGCTTAAATCAGACTTGAATAAGTTGTAAAACTTAAAACAGATTAAGATCTAAATTTGAGAAGAACTTTTAAGAAATTTTTAAACACAATTAAGCACTAATCAATAAGCTTATTTAACTAAAAACATGGCAGACTATATGGAAACAACATTCAAATAAGTAATAAGCTGAAAAATAATACTAATATGCATCAATAAGATTTAACAAGACTAAATAAGCAATAATAAGCAGGAATAAACAAGCAACAAACCTTATGATAAGCTAAACAAGCAAGACGGATTTTGAGCTTAAAAGAGAGAAAGAGAGAAGTACCTTGATCCCAGCTAAACATGGATCAATTTAGCTTATACAAGCTTAGATCTACAAGCTCCAGCTTGTCAGAAACAAGCTGGTGAGGTCTATAAGCCCTTCCATAAATGGCTTATCATCCATATCAAAAGCTGAGGTAATTTAGGGGAGGATATAAGTGAAAATCTAAACTTAGTTTAGCTTTTGAAGGCTAAACTGAGTATAAGCAAACTTACGTAGTAATTCAGAGCTTATTAGGAGCTTATGATCAAATTAAACAACATTGCATTAAGGAAAAACTAGAATTGAACACGAAATTAAATGAAAACTGACTTTTATTAAAAATTTAAAGGTTTACAATGCTTGGAAAAGGAAAGTTACATGAAAATTAAGCTACAAGCAACAATAAGCTACTAAATTACTAAAAGCTAAGCTAAAATCCTACTTTTTTCTACTGTGTGATCAAGCGTCCTTATATAGGGGTGAGAGGAACCTTCTAGCCTTCAGGACGCTCCACATCCCTCTAATCTTGGCCCTCTATCAATAACCGCCTCTAATCTTCAATCTTTAAGCCGTTGGAACAAGTACACGTCAAATTAGCCAATGGGGGTAATGTGGGATTGCCAGCGTGGCTCATGAGGACGTCAGGGATGTCATGTGTTCTTTTAGAAGCAATGGGCGTAT
>BQNB010054401.1:28867-39564 GCA_026074375.1 Tanacetum coccineum
AGCCCGAGTCCTAGTTAAATATCCCGCGCGTCACATTAAATGCGTAGGGATATATATATAGATGTTTTCCTTTTGAAAATATCTATTCTCATAAAAAAATTTTCTCTCAAAATTCTAATATCTTTTTTCTCTCATTTCTCTCTCCTCCCTCTCTCTCTAAACAATCTTCTCTTTTCTGGTTTCTTGATTGAATCGTGTTATGAAGTGTTAACGGGATCCTACAGCTTGGGTTGTGGCTATGGTTGTAGGTGACGTGGGCTTAAAGGCCCATTAAGCCTTATTTAAGCTTATGGGATAAGTCAAATAAGCTTAATGTTTCATCCTTTTGAAAACTAGCCAAATACAAGTATATTATTTATAAGTTACAAAAGTAAATCTCAAGTAAATATTTCTTTATGTTTTCTATTTTACACGTGTACATATATACATTAAACAAGCTCCAAAATAATCTAACAAGCTCTTAAATAAGCTCACAATTATAAACCGAATACAATAAGCTCAAAAGTACAAATATTATTACATGAAAATAACCACGATCACAAAACTATGATTTTCTTATGTTCCTTCTTATAAAATTCGAACCATATGTATACCTTTTTAAGGTTTATGTATTTTCAAAATCATTCTTTTTACAAAACAAGTTGTACAACAAAGGTTTATGCATCAAGAGAAGTAAGGAAGTACAAGTTATTTGAAGATTTGAAGACTTACAAAGAAGAATGGTTTTTAAAGATGAACAAAAATCAAGAACAACCCAAACGTTGTTTATTTTATACCCGAATGATCTTAAATGATTAAACCTTCAACTAGTCTTCACATGTAAATGATTGAAAGTGAAAAAATGTATGGATTTGTATGTGTTTGTGCAATGTGTTTTGGAGAAAGAAAGAGAGAGAGAGAGAGAGAGAGAGAGAGAGAGAGAGAGAGAGAGAGAGAGAGAGAGCACAAGAGAATGTTTTTGGTGTATGTAGGAAATGTATGAGAATAAAATGATGTTAACTCAAGTTATAATACAAAGTTACATATATACACTCACACATATGTGTGTGTGCATATGCTAGGGTACAAGAGGAGAAGGGGACAAATTTGATCCACAAGAGGAGAAGGGGACAAATTTGATCCACCTATGAAACAAGAGCTAGGATAAGTTGGTTCCAAGAATGGTGGAATGTTGTCTAGGAAATTCAAATGATCAAAGTGGTATCTTAGGAGCACAAGGGGTGTTTGTTCAATGCATATATGAGCCAAGGGGGGGGGGGGGGACCAAAATGGTCTCCACAATTCTAGGAAAGAATAGTGCTAAAAACATTTAATTTCCAAAGGTCTTGCATTAATGCTCAAATATATACTTAACTTAACGTATCACGTAGTAACGAAAGGAATAACGACGCTACTAAAAATCTTGAAACTTTAAATATTGTTTAGAAACATAAAAACGCGGCCAACGCCAAAATACTACAACGATAGGTGTCCCGGTTCACTCCCGTAGACGATTCTTAAATAAAAGCAGGAAAACTCCCTGGCTAAACGTAAAAGTTAAACGAAACTTTTAAAAATTCAAATTACTAATCAGAAACGGCTAAATCATTGAACGGAAATTCTCGGGGTGCCACATTAGGTCTGAAAAATCTCCATATAAGAAAGCATTATTCACATCAAGTTGATATAAAGGCCAACTATTTTGAACAGATAAAGCAATTAAGCAAACAATAGTGATAAATTTAGTGTCAGGTCTGAAAAATATGTTTTGATTGGGTTTTCTAGTGTCAAGAAAGCTTATAAGTTATATGGTCTTGATAGCACAAATGTGTTCTATTCAAGGGATGTAAAATTTTATGAAAACATTTTTCCTTTCAAAATGAGGTCTTCAAATGAGTCTGCAAATGTTTTTGATGAAACTAGTAAACATTTGAATAGATTAGGTGAATCTTAGGTAAAAAATTTAAACTTTTTTGATGTCTAAAGTCCTAAAAGACCCTATGATGAAGAGGGGAACTCTTCTAATATGGAAGGTAACACTTGGATGACTTCTGATGACTATGAAAACACAGTTGAGGATGAAGTTATCAATGTTGCAACCCAAATAGGAGGAAATGTCACCTATGAGGGAAGTGTCCAAATAAATCAAAATGGTGAGGGTCCTTCCAATATTTTAGAAACATCACTTGTTCTGAGGAGGTCTACCAGGCAAAAGACTTTGCCATCCAAGGTTAATGATTATGTTGTTAGTAGTAATGTGAAGTATGGTCTTAAAAAGTATGTTTGTTATGCTAATCTGTCTACTAGTAATTTGTGTTTCTCTACTACTTTAAATAAGTCCTCTGAGCCTAAGACATTTCACGAGGCTTCTCAAAATCCTAAATGGATTGAGGCTATAAATCTTGAAATGGAGGCTTTTTATAAGAACAATACTTATGTTCTTGCTCATCTTCCTCCTGGAAGAAAAGCTATAAGGTGTAAATGGATTTGGAAAGTTAAGTATAAGTCTTCTGGTGAAATTGATAGGCATAAGGCTAGATTTATGGTTGAAGGTTATAGCCAAAGAGAGGGTATTGATTATGAAGATAGTTTTAGTCCTTTGTTAAAATGGTCATAGTTAAGTGCTTAATTGCTTTATCTGTTCAAAATAGTTGGCCTTTGTATCAATTTGATGTGAATAATGCTTTCTTATATGGAGATTTGAATGAAGAAGTCTATATGGAATCTCCAGGTATCGGTGTTTAGTTCTATAAGGTAAAAGTCTTAGTCTGCATGCATACTATGCTGCAGATTGGGCTAAATGCCCTAAAGCTAAAAAATATGTTTTTGGTTTTTGGTTATATCTGTATAATAATCTTGTTTCATGGTAAAGTAAGAAACAAGTAACCATTTTTAGGTCTTCTGCAGAGTCTCAGTATAGATGACTAGCATCTACTACTTGTAAACTTATCTGGGTTGTAAAAACTTTAAAAACCCTAAAAGTGGATGGTTTGCTTCCTGTTTATCTTTATTGTGATAACAGTTCTGCTATTTCAATTGCTGGTAATCTAGTTTTCCATGAGAGAACTAAGCATTTTGAGATTGACATTCATTTGGTTAGAGAGAAAGTTTCTCTTGTTGTTGTTAAAGTTATGAAAGTTGCTTCAGCTAATAATGTTGCTGATATCTTTACAAAGGGCTTAAGCATTGCTCAACACACTGAGTTTTATAAGACTCAGCCTTGTTGATATGTTTAAACCATGAGCCTGAGAGGGGGTGTTGGAAATATAAGATGCATTATGTAGTCTCATGTACAGTTTGATGTTTTGTGTATGTTTGGTTCTGTTTAACAAGTTATATAACCTTCAAGGGCTGCAGTGAAAGTATTATGTAACACCCCCAAAAACCACAACGCAGCGGAATACCAGCATAAAGTACAAGTTACAGAAAATAACTCTAAGAGAGACGTTTTGAAAAGTCAACCATTCGATAAATTTTATTAAATATTAGAGTTACAATAGGTCCCATTTAAATGCAATAGAAAACATTTTTAAAACCTTTGTCAAATAGTACTCAAATTATAAAGCCTTCCAAAATATATTCGTGCGACTCAAATGCTCCCAATGCTCAGCTAGCAAAATAATAACCTAAGAAAATACATGCAAAACATCAACAATAATGTTGGTGAATTCATAGGTTTAAGTAAAAAGCAGTATTGAAATAATTCAAGTAGTATTTCAGTAAGAAAGTAGCGTTACAACATTTCAAAGTATTAGTTCCGAAATCCAAGTAGTGATTCAATAAATCAAGTAATGTTCAATAGTGGACCACAATACTTAAGTAATGTAGACAAGAGAAACAAATTCACCAAGTCTAAATGAAATATATATTATTGCACTAAGCTCATGACCCCGAAACCTTAACTGTCAGTGCCCTTACAGTATATAGGATCTATGCCAAAACACCCTAAATGTCCTCAACATGTTAAAAGCACCATGGCCAACTTGTGACCTAAAATTTCAGGTGGAGATTGTCAGTCCCGATAGATCTACCCACAACATTCGCGCTTACTACACTAGTAATTAACGGTTCATGATAAAAAGGGACTTAGTTGGCATTGTGGTAAGTTAGGAAATAATATTCAGGCAATAATCTGGATAGCATACAATTTAAAACACTTGTGTCCAATAGTAATACAAATAATGTGTTTAAAACTCACGGTTTTCATATATAGGAATTCAATGATCTCAAATCATGTAGTAAACAAATCAAGCTTTAAATCAGTTCATAAGAAAACAACCATGTATTACACATGTTTTAGAAGTCATGTAGTAAGAAAGTAAAACTTTAGTAAAAACGTTCATGTAACGCTTATGTAGTAGAAATCAATAAGTTTACCTAGTAAAACGAGCATGTATTCTCACCCCGAAAATAGTTTATGAAAACCATTAAAAGAGAAAATGTGGGGCTATGAACTCACAAAGAGCTGATTGGAATTTTTTTTACCATTTTCCTAACTTCTAATGGCCGCCAAATATTCGTTTTTGAGAGTTAGAAGTCGTGCGATATATCGAAACGTTCATATGAACGTCCTCTATTATAATTCTTAGGCCAAATTCAATTTTAAAATTTTTGACTCACCCAAACTCGACTCGCTAATTTTCTGCCCTATACGGGTAGCTTTAAACCCCTTCAAAACTCCAATTTTTCACATCACAAAAATCACCAATACTCATAAACTAGCCTAACTCCTTCTACTAACACCTTAATTCAATGATTCAACCTCAAAATATCACATGCACAATGATCCATGGATTCTAAGTATAATTTTATACACATGCAAACCTAATAAAAATTAATCAATACAAGTATGTAAAGAAAATGCTTACAATAATGTAGGATCAAAGGAATAATCAATGACACAAACCCTCTTGGGTTTTTCCCTATGCCAAAACCAAACACACCACAAAAATCAAAACCCTCACTTGATTTAATAACTCAAAATCTTGCATAATCACTTGTAATTAAACCCTTATAACTCCAATTGTACACAAAATCAAATAAACCCTTAAAAATCAAAATCTTTAAAAATCAAGAACTTGAGAAAAAACAATTGCATGTGGTTTAATCTTCAAAAAGGATGATGGGGATTAGTATGGTATTGATGTAGGATTAATAGAAAGTGTTTTCTTGAATTTTTGAGTGGTGATGTTGGTGGTTTTTGTTGGTTCGTAGAACACAAAAGCAAGGAAAGGGAGAGACAGATTTGTGTAACTGTGTGTTTTTATGAATAAATATAATAAGGGTCAAAGATTATATATGGTCAAGATTATCAAATAAACTTCCAAACCTAGCTAAACAAAAATAATGGGATGTTTGGTTTTTGGTTTTGTTGGAGCTTAAAACAATTAATAGGTGTGTTTGGTGTATATATATAAATTTTTAACATTGTACTACACTAATTTGGGCTTAAACATTTATTTAAAATGTTAGTAAGTGTAAAATTCTAATTTTGACACGGTTTCGATAAAAACGCGGGAAAAGTCATAAAATACTAAAAATAAAATAGTTAGGCTCCCGGAATAAAAATATGAGTTTATCGATCTTAAATGCTATAACGGATAAATATCCAAAGCACGACTCGTGAATAGCATAAATACGGATTTTTACCAAATTGGCTAATCAAGTAAAACACGAAATTTTATTCAAAGCAAAAATAGGAATGGAGTCGAGATTTAATATTGCCGTGAAATACGAGGTGTTACATATCGGGTATATATAAGCTCTCTTTTCCCAGCTCTAGGGTTTTAATCTCTTATTCAAGTTTGTTATCTCTCTATCTAAATCGATCATCTTTCTCTATCAAATCTAGGGTTTCATAGTTTGCATTTAGTTTTTTTTTGGGTAAAGGGTTTCCCCGGTAAATTTTATTACGCTAAAAAAAATTAAGTACAAAGGATGAGGGAGAGTTCCACATCTCTGCCCGTTACATAGGCAAACAACTTCCTTTGAGAAAGGAACACAACTTAATTAGACCTAGAAAGAAGCAATAATACAAAAAAACTATTTCTTCTTACGACCCCTAACTTTAATATCCAAGTTATCACAAATAGCTTGAAGCTTATCAAGAATGTCCTGACCTTTATACATATCATCATCGTATGGGTCGTATTCGTAGTCACCATTCTCGTAAGATTCCTTCCACTGCTCAAGCAAACTCTGGGTACCATAGCCATCCTTGTTCGCCAAGAAGCTAGCCATTTCATTATCAACTGAAGCAACTTCATCTTCACTATCGTAAACTCCCAAGTAATCAACCTTTTCCAAAGGTTTTCCCTCATCATTCACCAAAGTAACTTTCCCATCAATAATCAATTTTTCAATCTTATCAATTTTCTCAATAACAGGAGTAGTATTAGGACTACTAGAATTCACATTCTAGAACGAAGATCCACTAGAGTTGGCCTCTTGGCTGGCCAAATTTGTAGTTCCCCCATTAGTACCCAACTTCACATCATTTTCAACTAAGGTCAATACATCAAAAGGGTTTGACTTACTAACCTCTTTAGTAGGCTCCACATTTTTGTTCTTATTTCTGCTAGTGTTGGCAGTATGCTTTTTTGAAACAGGTTGATAAACTTGTTTTGGTTTAAATCCCATCTTCTGGCCAACCGGAAAGTCTTTAGGAGTTTGACTAGGCTTCTTCAAATTCTTCGTCTCACCAGCACTGTAACACCCCTATAAAATCACAACGCAGCGGAATACCACTTTGAGGTGCTACTTCATAGTATAAAGAACAAGTTACAGAAAACGACCTCAAAAGAGACTTTTAATAAAATATCACATTCGATTAAAATTTTTAGAGTAAATTCAGGTCCCAATAATTTGCTTTTAACAAAAATTACAAGAGTTCAAACATGACTCATTTGTATATTTAAAGAAAACAATCATCGAATGTGAAGAAAACCAAGTCCTTAAAGTTTTGATATCCACGCGACTCGAATGCTCCCAATGCACAGCTAGCAATATAATAACCTAAGAAAATACATGTAAAAACGTCAACAATAATGTTGGTGAATTCATAGGTTTAAGTAAAAGCAGTGTTGAAATAATTTAAGTAATATTTCTGAAAGAAAAGTAGCGTTACAACATTTCAAAGAACTATTTTCGAAATTCAAGTAGGGATTCAATAAATCAAGTAATGTTTAGTAATGGACCACAAGGTTTAAGATCAGCCAGCGACAGTGCAACGAATGCAATGTCAAGTAAATGAATTAATATATTATCGCATTAAGCTCATGCCACTGAAACGTTAACCAAGCATATAAAATATGCATATAATTTGCCCCTCAACAAGGTAATATTGCAATATACCTTAAGAAATTCTCAATACAAAATTTCCTTTAGGGGTGATCGTGCCATGGATGTCACAACCCCAGACAGGGCAGTCACGGCCCAATAGATCTAGTTAATGTACTAGCGCTTACCCATCATAGGTGATTAATAGTGCATGAAATTCGAGGCCTTTTTGCAATAGGTACTCATGCAGATAAACTCATAATCGGGTCAAGCATACCTTTCAAGCACTTGTGTCTAATTTAAAACAAGTAATATGTTCAAAACTCTCAATTTTGTAAATAGATATTCAATGATCCCAAATCGTGTAGTAAGCAAATCAAGCTTTAATAAATTCAGTGGTAAACAACCATGTATTAAAATTTATGTGTAAAGCAAGTAAAATCTTTCGTAAAAGCATTCATGTAACGCTTATGAAATTGGAATCAATAATTTTTTGCTTAGTAAAACAAGCATGTATTCTCACCCCGAAAATAGTTATGAAAACCATTAGAAAATAAAAGATAGGGCTATGAACTCACAGTAAGTGGATGATCGAAGAGAAACCAACAATGAGAAGATGACTCCAAATATTAGTAGAGACCTATAAAGCAAGTCACGACTTAGAATGATATATGATATCATTATAATAGAATAGTTATACAAAACTAGTTAAAGATTTCAAAACATAAACAATATTGCACCAAGACTAAACCAAAGTATTTTTAGTTTTCAAATAGGTGTATGACCTGAACTTAACCCCAAATAAGTGTCTACTAAGTATCGCTTAGCCATTCTTAATCTTTACTAAATGGTCACACTTCTAATTCACAAGAAAAGGCGTAAAACTTTCATTGCAGAATATTAGTCACATTCACAGGACCATATCTCTTAATCCCTAAAAGATATGAAGGTGAGGTTTTCACCCCTGGAAAGATACATGAGTCTAGTTTTCAAAACATTAAGCCAATCATTCTAATGATTTACCAATCCACGGGAAATAAGTTTTTACTAACAGAAGGTCACAACAGAAAACTTACTGAATTTCTAACTTCCACCGTTTTGGCCATAAATCCTAAACTAAAATAGCAATGAAGTTGAAACCAAAGAGAGGTGAAAGCTTATAATATCTAGTGATTAACCATGGTTTAAAACCTCAACTCACTATACAAAAACCTGGAGCAAAACAAGTTTTCCAACAGCCGCTCCAGATTTGACCTTCTTCCGTAAAAAGGCCATATCTCCCTCATCCGGAATCGATACAAAAGCGTCCAATTCGCCACATGTACCTAAGACCTATATCTATCCACCCATGTCTTTTGTTTACAGACCCTAAGACAAAAATTTTGAGAAAACACCACGTTTTCCTACTGACCTGGAAACAGTCCGCAAAATCTAATCCTAAACTCAATCAAATTCATCTAAATCCTCAATTGAGCCATCACAAGGCCAAAATACTTCCATGCAACCTATCCCATAACCATTACACCTCACTTACACTAATTTACCAAGATCAATTATAATCCATGCTTGCATGTTCATAAAAATCAAGAATTAAGAACATGCATTAACTAGAAAAATCAAAACAATAAAAAGGGGTTTAAGGAAAATAATTTTAACTTACAATGAGATGATTTAAAAGATCAAACACAAACCCTAAGTGGGTTGTGTTTGGCTGCCGAAATCAAGACACCAAAACCAAGAACCCTAACTTGATTATCTTGCTTCAATCTTGATCACAATCACTCCTAATCCAACTCTTGATAATCCTAGAGCCCTTAATCAATTAAAAACCCTAAAAATCTTCAAGATCTTCAAAATTAATATTTTTGCAAATCAATGCATGGTTGTTTTTAGTGATAGGAATGGATTAAGGATGATTTTAGGGATGATTTGGTGTAAAAAGGAGGTGATTTGAGTGGGTTTTGATGGATGATGATGGTGGTTTTGTGTTACTGTTGTCGAACCAGGGAGAGAAAATAGGGGAATTCCGATGGTTTTTTTGTAAACAATCTGTGTGTGTGTTTTTTATAGCAAAGATGTATTTATATAAGGAGGGTTTATTAGTTGTTAAATAAAAATATAAGATGGGTGTGTGGGTTATGTTCGGCCGGATTTAGAGAGGGAAGGGAGTGGGCTTTGGCCCATTCTTGTCTAATTAACATTACTTATTAATCTCGGGCCCTAAATCCTTTCTTAGCCCGATACTTTTTCTTAAAACGCGATTTTCGTCTAGGTGTAATTTAAAACACGAGGAAAACTAATATTATAAAAATAAAAATAATTAGGCACTCAAGGCCCGTATACGGAGTCATTTGTTTCTCGATTGATAAAAACGGATAATTTAAATTGTAAGATTCGCGAGGGTTTTAAAATTGACGATTTCAATAAAAATCGACTAAAATAATAAAATGAATTATTTAAAATTTAAAAATTAATTATAAATTCAAATTAAGTAGTGACCTTAAATACGGGGTTTTACATCCTCCCCTCCTTACGGGAGTGACGTCCCGACGCTCGATTATCGTCATGCCTTTGCTTCTTGCTCGGGAATAGATGCAGATACTTCCTCATGAAAAAGTCTTCCCTTTCCCATGTAAATTCTGGACATCTCCATGAGTTCCAACGAACCTTAACAATAGGAATCTGGCTTTGCTTCAGCTACTTCACTTCACGATCTATAATTTCCATCGGTTCTTCTATGAAGTGCAATTTATCATCCAGTTGAATTTATTCGAGTGAAATAAACAGGTTCTCATCCGCGAGGCACTTTTTTTTATTATGAAAATGTAAGGTTCATTCGGTTATGGTGTTAAAATGTTAGAATACCTTTAAAATGATGCAATATGACTATATGGATTTATCAAGGTTTTGGTGATTCGAAAACAAAACCACCAATAAGGTGAATTTTAAACTATTCTTTCTTGATAAAAATGGTGTTCATATTAGAGGTAAAACAGGTTCAAGAATCATTTTTGATCGTTTTGAAGATTTTTAGAATGAATGTCGTTTTGAAGATTTTTGGAATGAATGCATGTATAAAAACTTGTTGAAAATCGAGTTTACGATTGTGATCGTAGAAGGTCTATTTTCAAATCTTTAGGAATCATTTGTTGAAACGAAGTTTAAATCAGTCATATCATTAAGGCGTGATTAAAATATAATGTATAAAATAGGTGATTTGAAAGATAGGGCATGGTGTTATTATAAATATTAGTTATGGTTTTTACAAAAGAGGGTGGTTAGAATCGACTTTTTAACTTGAGAAGGTCATTTTGGTAATTTAAACACTTGAGAAATATTTGTAAATTTTTCATAAAGATTCATAAAAAATTTATACAAGCCCATGGAGGTGCTTAATGCCTTTTGTGCTTGGGGTTTTTAAAAAGTAACAAGATAGCAAC
>BQNB010054402.1:0-39562 GCA_026074375.1 Tanacetum coccineum
AACTAAAACATTTAAACTCATAGCATCATTTTCACCCCAAGAAAACATAAGAAAAAAAGGGCTATGAAACTCACCTGATGCTTAGCTTCCCAAAAGAATCCAACAAAAGCTTCACAAACACTTCACGGATAATCTAACAATTAAGCACACAATAAGCTACCATCAATTAGGAATTTAACCCAATATGATGTAACCTCAACTATGATGGATATATAAGATATCTACCATCAATTAGGAATTCAACCCAATATGATGTAACCTCAACTATGATGGATATATAAGCTATCTACCATAGTTCTATACTTGATTTCACCCTTTTCCAACTCTTATATATGCCATTTATACTTCAATGTTACACTTTAAACTTTCTGGTTTTAAGCAGAATTTTACACTCACTTACGCATCCTAAACGCACCACTTAAACACTCCCATAATTAAAACCAAAATTCATCATGCTACTTACATGTCTTATGAATCTCTCCTAGATCTCCCAAAGTTATTACCCTTTTACAAATACCCTTTTGAAATTCCTTAATCCAATATGTCCAGAATTCGTCCAGAATCCGACCTTCTAAAAGTATGACATTGGTTAACCAACTTAAACCCCACTATGACCTTAGCCAAAATTCAGGGGACACACACAATATATGAACTAACTTCCACGTGACTTAAAGCCTCTAACTCAATGTCTAAGTATTTTAGAAAAATAAAAATCAAAACTAAAATTCGTCACTGTTTTCCACACGGATTTTGTAATGACCATTTGACCCACTTCCCGATCATAAAAACTCATGAGGCCTACTTTTCTGGAAAGTAGACTCTCTGAGGTTATCTCCAATATGTTGTAAATTAGTTATTTGATCTTTTATGATTGAGTTATGCTCGTTACAAAACTGCCTAACTTTCTGCAGTGAATTAAACGTCTAATTCGAGTGATCTAAGCCCTAACGCATGATCTTATCGCTAATCCGATCGATCTAATGATTAAGCCATCATCATTATAACATAAACTTTCTGAAAATTAAATACCCTAATTTATAAACCCTAATTTAAACCCTAATCCATCATAATTAAGTTACTAGAATTATAAACAAACTAAAATTAAAAGATCGGATCGTACCTTAAAAATAAAACCCAAAAAAAATCGTCTTCTCTCTTCCTCCTCTCTATGGCCGGTCGAACTCAAGGGAATGGGGGGTTAGGGATTTATGATTTATATTTATAGGCCTCCTAGTAGAATTGTAGATTAAGTCTAATTAGTTTTAGATTATAACTAGGACTTTAATTACTTTTTTTTCTTTTATTTACTAAAATTCGGATTACTATTCATGCCTAAAAAAATATTTTTTTTTCTTTTCTTTTATTACTTAATTAATTATCTTTATACCTTAAGTTTTATAAAAACCTAAGCTAATTTGTTAAACCATTTTGCTTGAAAACTACTTTCTAAAAATAACTTTTCATTTCCAAATTCACTTTCTAAAAATAGAAAGTCTTCCAAAAACTCTCATATTTTAACAAACTCATTTCTTTCACAAATGACACACTTCTCATTTTAATCCATCACCTAGATATCCACATATTAACCAAACCAAATTTCTCAAAATACCCAATCAATTCCATTATCACTATAAGTGATTAAAATGAAATTTCTCCATCAAATATCTCATTTCTCTTAACTTAACCTCTAAAACCTAAACTTATCTTAAATTACTAACATAAAAATACGTATACGTAATAATACTTACACATTTAACACGAAAACGCTCAAATCTCAATACTCATTTCCCCGTCACTCAAAAGTGAACGAAATGAACTCAACAAACTTCACCATCAATCCAATCTCATTGAGATGATCACACTCAATAGATTGATTACCAATCTCCCACATAATACACATATAAACGCATGTGAACAAAATCTCATAAACCAAACTCATAGAACAAATAATTAGGTCAACGTTATAGTTTGACCATCCTGCTCAAGCCATGGTTGTCACATAGCTAGTGAAAACCCACGAAATTCATTGGAACTAGAATGTGGGCTTGATAGAGGCGCGTTATCCTAAAGTCAAGATACCAAACAAATTATTTTAAGCATCTTTCAGCCTAAACCCTTAGAAACCCACATACGAAACAAACCCTAAGGGCCCGTTTACTTTCTGCTTAATGGGCTGAGTGGTAAAAAAAAGGTTATAGAAACAGGACCAAATGGTGTTTCTTTTTATCATATTCCAAACTAGGATCCTAAACGTAAACGAGTGATAAAACCAACCTTTTTCACAAACAGGATCTCATAAGACATTCTCTCTCTCTCTCTCTCTCTCTCTCTCTCTCTCTTGCTTGCTTGCACCTGTTTTATTTTTAAATAATATTTTTAATTTCTATTTTATTTAAATATATTTTTTTCTCTTACTTCTAAATCAAATTTAAATCCAAATCTTAAACCAAATTGGGTATTTCGGTTATATAAAAAAATCGGGCTATCTAGTAAACTCGTATTGGGCTAAGCTAACAACTACTAAATGAAAACTTTGTGGACTATTAATGGGCTATAAGGCACAAAGACCTAATGGACTAAGCTTGAACTTTTACAAAAGGTTAACGGACTAAACAATTGGGCTAAAAGTGATTAGTGAAATTGGGCTAACATTGGACTGTTTGGCCCAAAGAGTGAAATCAAGCATTTTCGGACTTATGAAAATGGATTATTGAGCGACTTATCGAATTTGTTTAATATTGGTTTAAAGTAGTTAAATTAGTCATTGGAACGTGTTTTGATAAATCATGATTTGAACGTAGTAATTTGGCATTTTGTCGGGAAAAGATTGTTTGTGGGAAAAGTGTTTTTGATAAAGTCTACGACTTTGAAAAGTGACAATAAACGAACGGATCATGCTGAAATCTTTATAAATATGAATATCTTTAAACTAGAAAAACATTTTATAAAACTTATTTTTCTAAAACCCGACAAAAAGACGAAATCATATTGTTCTAAACATTATATTTGAATTAAATAAATGAACTAAATTACATACTTATAAAACATAATACTAACTAATTTCTAAAAAACTCGACAAAAAGACAAAACAATAAAATATTATTTTAATTTCTGACTAAAAGACGAAAAAATATAATTTTTTGAAAAACTTCTATTATATAATATAAGCTTCTAAAACATTGTTAACATCTATATCGAACGTCTATTACACTAAATAACTTGGGGATATGTAAATTCAGGCATATTATAAATCTTTTAATTTCTTAAGAATTCCTATTCGTAAATACGTTATTTCTTTAATTCTTATTACTTTAAATTCTTATTCAATTAATTCTTATTTACGTAATTCTCATTCCTTATACATTATTTCTTAGCTATTACATTCTCATTTATTTATTACTCGTTTACTTATTTCTTGATCACTCCTCGTTCAATTAATCCTTACATACTTATCATTCTATCTAGTCCTGAATTTCTAATTCTCTTCTTAAATAATACATATAGATATTGTACTTTGATCTAAGTCCATCGAGTCAAAACTTTCAAGTCACCACACAACAACGTACAAACCCTTATCAACATTTATACAAAATCACATTACAAACACTTTATACATTATTTCATTTCAGAACAAATATCACAAAAATAAAACTTCATTAATAGGTCGTGATCGGGCACCGTTGTACGTTATTCAATGATCATCTATTTTTAGCTACTTTCATCTTTATTTGAGGTGGGTTCTAGTAGCCCCACTTTTAAATTATTTTTCTTGGGAAAAATGATACTCAAATCTATTTCAAACTGTTTTACTTCTGTGCTAAACTATTTCTATGTATTTTTGGACAATGCAATTCCTATAATTGCTGTAAGTGAATACTGTTAGTATATCTCATGCATTCTATTGGATTAACTTCTTACAACAACTTAGCCGAACTGTGTAGCTTCAACATGGTGGGCTATAAGTATCGTAGACTATAAGCCGCTATACCACTACATGAATTGTTGATTGATTGAAATGATAGAGTATGATATTATTACTATGATTGCTGTTGGAATGCTATTTATACTGCTTGCACTTCGCTATTGTATTGCACTATTGTCCTACTTAAATGCTGGCACAACAACTGGGTTTACACTCTAAACCTACGAGCTCACCAACTTTATGTTGACCTTTTCGAGTATCATTTTCAGTGATCAGTATTTACAAATCGAAGGTACCTAAAATCAAAGTTACCAATTGCAAGATGTTTTTCCTAAAGAAAAGTGTTTTTTTAATTCCAATCAAATATTGTATTTCATGTAACATTGAAAAGTATATCTCTGTACTAAATAGGTGTAATCTACTATCTTATGCGATGTCCTCGAAACGTTGCACCTCGTGTTTTCGCCTTAGAGGGGGTGTGACAACAGATCCACACGATTGTCTGTTTATTTTTATTTGTGTTGGTGATTTGTGCTATGTCACAGATCCACACGATCGTCTGTTTATTTTTATTTGTGTTGGTGATTTGTGCTAGGTCACAGATCCACATGATCGTATGTTTAGTTTTATTTGTGTTGGTGATTTGTGCTAGGTCACAGATCCACACGATCGTTAGGATACTTTGGGTTATCCAGGTTTGGGATACTTTAGTTTATTAAGTATGAAAAAAGGATACTTTGGGTTATCCGCAAAAAGGGATACTTTGGGTTATCCCGTATAAAAAAAAGAATGCATTCGTTTATCAGTTCCTGACTTTTTGTTTTAAAGATCAGTCTCCGCTTGTTGTCGAATGTCTTCATCAAATAACTAGTTATTGCTTTAATGATTTATTTTGTTTTCTGCTCCAGTATGAGCTTTTGTGATTTCGCCGCTCGGACTACGGCGGAGTATTAGAGGATAAATTAGTTGGCCCAAGCCCGGTCTGTGGGCTTTGGGTCCATTAGGGTTAGGTTTATGTTACATTTGTAATCTATAAATAGTGATGAATAATAAAGTTACACCCGACGGGGTTTATTCATTGTCTAACAGTAAAGACTTTATCCAAAAAAGGTAGGTGGTAACCAATCGTTATAAGCACATTCAATGCTGTTAACTGACAATGTAATCTGTTTCCATGAATCTAATCTTTAGGAATAGATAAAAGCACTGCTATTACCCTGGTTAGGCCCATGAAGAAGTTTGTAATCATTGGAAGAGTCACTGTAAAATCCAAAAACATCATTAAAGATATCAGAGTGAAAAGGATAAAGGTGGTTAGACGACAACTTCTTATAGGCACCAGTTAATGGATTCCAAAATGCATGTTGACCACTTTTCATTGAGCTTAAACATACTAATCCATCCACCCTTCCAAACATATTAAGAATACTATAGGGTCAGCTACAAATGGGATAGAACGGATACTATGTATGTCAAGTGTTTCACAATCAAGTGTACGGATACCACCAACTTAATGATGTTTGTCAAATATGAGAAGTTTATAGTTTTCTCTGGGTAAACGTGTGAAGGTACATCCTCTCGAACTCACGAGTGAATAGAAATGATTTCCATTGTTTGCAAACACACTTGAAACGACCAACGGACTTTGCCGAAAGTCTTGGTAGTATCAAGTTTAGTCTGAGCCTAGCTTCCGTCATTGTGAAATTGTTGGTAATTTTAGTGTTATCAACTTATTTTATGTAATTATGTTTTACTTTGAGACTAATGACCTTATAAAGTTTAGCTCAAGACGGGTTAGGAGGTGCGGAGTGCATACTCATCAGAGTTAGCTTGATATCGCCACGATGCAGGGGTCAAGAAGGGTCGCGTCCCCTTGCGGGGTCTAGGGGCAGATCCCCTTGTTGGGATTAAAGTCCATCAATTTACTAACAATGAGACTTTGAATTCCCTCTTAGCTAACGCTAGGAGCTGAATTCAATGTGAAAAGCTCATATTTAGTTATTGGAGCACATTCAACTCAATCATCCCACAGTATATGCTCGGATCTATAGATTATCTTAGGTTGAACTTCAACTTCTTAATAGTTCTTTTGAAAATTGCATGTGCAAGAATAAAAGGACTACCTATGTGAGCATGAAGTTTTGCCGCTTCAAGAAGCTTTGGACTTGGATTTTATATGCTCATCAAAGGATATGGACACATGGCTATAAAATTGTGTCAAGTTTATAAACTTTATAGTATTACAATAAATTAGGTGTATATTATCTTCGGGTATTCATACGAATTGAAGGGTTCAATCATAAGCGACACCTAGATTTTTGAATTTCTGGAATGTGTAATATACTAAGTGAAAATTTAATCCATAGTGACATTTTTATTTATGCATGAGTTTGGTTTCTTTTTGTACATTTTAATAAATTAAGGATTATTCAAAAATGGGGGAGGAATGTTGGAAATTTTAGTGTTATCAACTTATATGTAATTGTGTTTTACTTTGAGACTAATGGCCTTATACAAGTTTAGCTCAATACGGGTTAGGAGGTGCGGAGTGCACACTCGTCACAATTAACTTGATACCGCCACGACAAAGATGCGAGGGTCAAGGGGCAACTCCCCTTGCGAGGTCAAGGGGCAGAGCCCCTTGGTGAGGCCCGTCGCGGGGTTTGGGGCAACGCCCCAAAACCTAAATGATATTTACTAATCAGTATAACAGGTTTTCCTGCCAAAATCCTAAAAGTCACATCTTTTTACCAACCAACACAATGGTTGGTGTATAACTGAAATTAACCGACGGTTGAGAATATAACCATAATCTGGTCTCATTTGTAAAACAGAACATCACATAATACTCTAAAGTTTTCTGATTGATTTTTTTGGTAAAGGGTTGCCCCGGCAAATATATTAACCAAAATAAACAGTTAAGTACAAATGGAATGTGGCTGAAGTACCACATTAACCTCAAGCTGCACACAGCTTGTTAAACAAGTGTTTATGACATGCCATAAACACAAAATGAGCCTAGTAAAATACATAAACTAAACTAGACATAAACCAAGATGAGAACATATAATCAAGCGAGCATCCCGCAACCCAGCAGCAACACGATAGGAGCAATAGAGATCCAAGTAAGGCTGCCTCCTTAAAAAACCTTTCCAAAGAAAACCCAGAGGGAAAAACCTTGGACAAGGAAAAAAGAGTACAACCCTCACCTGGTACTCCCATCATGGACAATACAATAGCTTGGAATCTTCCATTGGTCAAGCAGCAAACGAGACTTGGTAGACATCTTCTTGAACTTGAAAGTAACCAACTTCAATCTCACCGTAGAGAAAATAACGTCAACAATCTGACCCGGGGTCGAAGTCTTCTTCTTGAACAATCTACCATTCCTTTCCAGCCAAATGTAGTAGGAAGTAGCAGCAACAACGATCCTAGAGATAATACTGACGACTGTTTTACCCTTAGATAAAGGAACAATAAAAGCAACAACATCGCTAAGATGAGGAGGAATAGCGTCCATGCCGCAAAGAACACGAACCTTAGACCACACCTGCGAAGAAAAAGAACACTCAAAGAACAAGTGATCATGAGAGTCAGGAACCAAATCACACAAGGGGCATTTTAGCAGGTTTAAGTCGATACTCGGACCGACATCCCATTGCCGCAGCCTGTCTTGTGTCTTCAACTTCTGCTGAATAACCAACCACATATGAATGGCATGACGGGGAATACAATGAGAGAACCAGACAACATTGTACCAATTTACCATATCCGCCCTAGATCGAATCGTATCCCAAACACAAGCCACCAAAAAAGGTCGCAAAACTCCATCCCTATCCCGCCATAGAATAACATCATCCATATCATCAAGTAACACAGGGACATGTAATTGAGCCAAAAAAGGAAATCGTGATAGCCAATCAAGTGGCCATCTCCAAACACCATCAGAAATAAGGTTACTAACCGAGTTTTCAAGAGAAAAACCCGATCTCACAATATCCCGGTTAGAAAGCAAATCTTTAAGCGGGCACACATCTGTCCATCTATCAAACCAAACAGATGTAGATTTACCATTGTTAATCTTATGCCAAATAAAAGGTCTGATTGTTGATCTAATTTGGAGAAGCTTACGCCATCCCCAACTGGCATCACCTCTACAAGGCACATCCCAAAAACTACGACCTTTAAGCTTATACGTACTCGTGCCTTAGAATTCAATTTCCAATCTGTCTTATCTGATTAAGGATTTTGTGAACCCGAGGCATATAGGGTCGGAATAATTTAATCTAAAAGTGATTACACAATTTAGATTGATATCCAAATTATAAACCATTCACACACCAATTAAAATTCCTACAGAAACCTTAAAGAATGTATATAGGATTGTGTTTGTGATTGTGAATACGTAGGTCTTTTTTAAATACCAAAATATGGTGAGATAAGTAAGAAACTTAATAATAACCCTAATCTAAACCTTAAGTCCTTAATTATAATGCGTACGAGCCCATTATAATTGAACTATAGTAGGCTCAAGAGCATCTTTAATGGACGTTTACATGGTTGTTCATACTAATATAATGATATGGACATGGGGCTCTTATAGAATCAAATCGAGCTCGAGCTTGACAGGGCTTGAACTCCGTTAAAAAATTATAAGATATGTTTGCGATTGGCTTGATAGCTCAAAGAGCTTAAATCATTCAGGATTGAGTTTGACTTAAGCTCGACTCATCAAGCTTAAATTTATATATAAACATTGAATTCAATAGCCAAACTCATCAAAAAATTTAAGAAAATATGGGACGAACTCAAGAGAAAAAGCAAAGAACTTATACAATGTATTCAGGAGCATTATGGTTTAAATAGTCCCTTTACAAAAAATATTTAATTATTATACAAATATTCATGTTAGTCTTTAGGTTGTTCATTTGGTCTTAAGAAATCTTTTTCATAATATGATAATCACACAAACTAAGATCTAATTCTAGAGAGAGAGAGAGAGGAGAGAGAAGATAATGGAGGGTGAAATCCTAGAGAGAAAAAGTGAAAGAGTTATGTATTAGATAAAGAAAATCACCAACCCTCATCACCCCTCTTGGTCTTCCTTTTATAGGAGAAGGAAGCCTTACATGTTAGCTTAATGGGGCAATGTGGGATTCATTTAGTTGTTACAACATACACTACGTACACAACATTACATAACGTGAACAAGACTCATGAGATCGATAATGATCGTCACTTCACTAAAATTGAATTCCTAACAATCTCCCCCTAAGGGACGAATGTTGAGATATCTCTTAGACTAAATTAATGATCAACACTTTGAATTTCTAACAATCTCCCCCAAAGGGGTGATCATAGAGATCTCTTTTTGTATCATTAACTTTTGATCTTTGATGTATCTTGTCTTGATCTTGAGTCTTGTTTGTGTAATAGTTGTTCTAGTTCCTTTCGTTCCAATCACGCGGTGGTGACCTTAATCTTGATCTTTTCTTTGTCTTTGCCATTTGAGATCTTTCATCAATACTTGACTTGGATGCATTTTGATTTGATTTCTAATGATAAGCTTGATGCATTTGACCGACATACTCATACTTATTTTGACAACTGGCAACTCCCACAAATTTGATCTTTTGACTTGATCTAAATTTTTGGTGATTTTAGAGTTTGTTGATTATTAGAGCTGCTAAAGTGTATCATGACATGTACTTGAGCTGTCATCATGTATTTATCTTTGAAGCTTGAGTATGAGTAAGTGGCTATGAATCTGACAAAGCTAGGATGAGGTGGTTACGCCATCGTCGGTACCTGCATTTATAAGGGTTAATAATAAACCAACATATATGGACGAGTGTCTTGTTCACACGTCGAGTTTCAGTAACATTAACCTTCGGTTCTGTGACGACGGTTTCACAGTATAAATATTGTACCTGCATCATCAGGATTCGATTCATGAATGAATCTCCTTAATAGGTTTTCCAGCTTTAAGTGTAGTTTATCTAGAACGGACACGTCAAAAGACGCTAACAACGTTTTTTGATATTCTACTGCCGTTCCTATATCCGGATTCCCTTTCAAGTTAGGATAACGGACGAATATAGGTGAGTCGTTGTTGCACACTGTTAGGTATACAACAACAACTTTGGGCTTTTCCTGTCAAATCTATAAACCTGGATCGCATTGGATTTCTAGTTATCACATGTTTGATCTTTTACAAGATCGCCCATGTCACCTACCGAAGTGTTGTTTGATGTTGACACTCGAAGGATTTACATTAGTCACCGTTAAATACTAAAGAGTGCCACTTTGAATGTTCTGTCAAGATCTGATGATAATGCGTAGGACTCTTTGTTACAACTTGTCTTCTTTATTGTGAACAACAAGTGTATGTTTGGAATGTGTCCTAATGAGATTTATATGTTGATCTCTTTTTGGCTCTAGACTCAATAAGTGCATTTTGGTTTTAGTGATCGTAGGCTGGAGCTGACTGTCATCTTTTCAATATCAACAATCTCGAAGTGAGAAAATCAATAGATAACGTGTTAATCTCCGTGACAAAGGAAACAAGAGTTTATTGAGAGAAACTTGAGTGGTTGGGAAGGGTTGTGCATTGCATCACTAGGTCCATGATGTCTAACTTCAATACCAAATATCATCTTTGTGATATCTGATAGATTATGAATTGACCTAGTTTCTGCCTAAGTGTATGGAGGGATTTTTTCTTTTTACCCTTTACTCTTACATTTCTTTTTCATTCTTCATCCCCTTTAATGTTTACCAAGACGTCCTTACTAATACCATGTTGTGATTGTTTTGGTGCTAGCTCATGCCTTAGTCCACATTATCCATTTTTGTCATTCAAGTACAAATCATTCCTAAGGACGGCTATTTCTAACTATGGAATGTCCTTGGGTGGATCCCTTCGGTTTTGGTTGGATCATATGACTACTACCTAACATTAACCACCTTATGACTTCATTAATCGTCGTGAATTAGTTGGTTTTCGGGTATTTGATCGTAACCATAAAACCTTATTGAAAAATAATCAAAGTGCTTGTGATATAAATCAAAACATTTATCACTTTGAAAGTTTTACTTTTTGAGAAATACGCCCCCTACCCATGTGCATCGATATTCGAAATAGTTTTTCACATGAAGGAAAGAGTCCGCACTTGAGTCTTGATTAATCACATCTTTTAGCCACATATTTTGATCATATTTTCTCCCCCTCAAAAATAGCATACCATATGATGTTTTTGATATCAATAGGATAAAAATTACCATTTGATAATTTTGAAAGCATGTGAGAGAAAACTGTTATTGCATGATTATAATTGGAACATTTTCATTCGTTACCCCTCAACAATCCACATGTGTGACACCACTTATGAGATTGTGTAACACCATAAGTTATGTTAAAGGATGGAGATAGTGTCGAGTACACAATTAATATTGAGAAATTCTTGAAACAATTATACTCGGACACTATATGTTGTTGAACACACAAAATGGTTATGAAAGAATGTGTTCAAGAACATCAAAACGCTGGATGTGAATCTCAAATGAGAAAAGATGCCTCGGGTATAGCACACGTAGTACAAGTACTAGTATATTAGACCTTTCACCATTAGACGTAATCTAAAGATTAACGCAAGAGTATCTGAATACCCGGGTGCACAGTGGTGTAAAGTGAGAGATTATCCAATGGTTGTGGTCAATAAATCATCTAGTCAACAGTAAAATTTCCAAATTCAACCATGTTCAAACGGTCAAACTGGTCTTATCTCGCTTGAGGGTTTGTATATGATTCCAACTAAATTCTTAAGTCCTGAAAGTTATCTGTACTTTGCATCGGTAGTCCTTAGAGTTAACTGACTTAACTCCCTCTCAAACAATGATCCGTCTTGACAACCTTTTCCATTTAAATTTAAAGCCCTAAAGTTAATAATTTATGACACTTTAAGCCCTTGGAGTTAAAGTAAATTAACTCCCCCTCAAATTATGTCCCGTTTAAGTTAAAAAAAAGTTTTTCCTGGTTCTTTTTCGTGACTTGTTTTTGAAAACACTGTGACTTAAAAATTTGAAAGCCCATTTCCCCCATCGAATAAAGACCCGTAGCCTATTTAAAGGTTTCTTGGATTTGTTCGCAAGTTCAAATATTCTTTTTAAGCCCTTAAGGAAAGTTACATTTTAAAGCACTATCTTCCCCTCAAACAAAGACCCGCGGTCTATTGAAAGGTTTCTGTTAGTGAAAATATTACGATATTTAATCTATACGATCTCTTTATGTTTTGGTGATGACAAACATGAGACTTGTAATACGTAACGTAAAGTGCGCAAGTTACTCGTAATCACAAATCATCAATGCATACATGCATCAACATCTCTCGACATCTCAAGTATGCATCAAGACGGACATTGGTTTACACCCGACGTAAATCACATAAGGTATGTACAAACAAGCATTAAACTTGTAGGATGATCAAAGAAATAAGTCTTTGTCTTAAACTTTACATTTTTATAAATGTAACAAAATAGTTTTTTCAAAACTTAATTAGACAAATTATTTTTGAATTATAAAGAAATGTTTTATGTGGTAATTATTTCAAAATTCAAAATCTGGTTCTTTTCCCCTCAAAACATGTTAAACTTTTACCAGACAAGTTTGTCACCACAAAAAGACAAAAACAGAAACGTCTGTCGGGGCGGTCCCTTAAATAGGTCGGTGGCCCCCTTAAATACCGGCGGCCCCCTAATATATCTGGGACCGCCGTTTCCTGACAGGCTGTTTTCAGCTTCTATAAATAGTGGGTCACCTTCAACTATTTTCGCAACCCTTTTGCACGAATTTCTTTCAGTTCTTTCTCTCTCTAGATCTCACTAAATCTCTCTAAACCTTTGATCATGTAACTTGTTTAATCTTGTTTAAATGTGATCCAATCTTCTATCCTTTCCTTCTTCCCTCGAGTGCAAGAGAAGAACTTTCGTCATCGTCAAGATACGAAGTTATGTAGTCTAGTTAGTTCATTCGTAACATTTGTTACATATAGATCGAGTCCATGTCTTTCATTCTTGTGTAGTTGTGTAGATCTGGATAGTGTATAAATCTGGAAGTGTTGATGGTGTGCCGGTTAGTATTTTAGTCCTCAAAATACAAATGTGGGTGGTAGATTAGTCCTAGCTAAGATTAGGACTCGACATTTAGCTTAGTGTCGGAAAATAATGTAAGCATTGGTATAAGGTTTTCTCCGCCGAAAGGGAGCTTGTTGATTAGTGAAGTAACTCTCGAGTTGGATACTCGAGGAGTGGAGTAGGGCGAAGAGGAGCTTCGTGACCGAACCACTATAAATCACCGTGTTGGTTTGCATTTTCTTTTACCTTTTGCTTTATTTATTTCTTTACATTTACCGCTTTACTTTTATACTTGCATTGTGCTTATGATTGTGTGAATGGTTATGTATATATTGTTAGTTAAGGTTGTGTAGTTCTTTGTACTAAATATTGTATGTGTGGTTATATTGTTAGAATATGTGTTAGCTATTGTTAACCTATTATCGACACTTCTCATATTGCGTCAAACTTGATGGGGGTAATTGATACAAATGATTTAAAGTTTTTAAAGGAAAACGTATTCACCCCCCTCTACGATTTCTACAATTTCTTGAATTTGTTCGAATGATCGAATTTTCTTAGAAAACTTTTCCATTAATGACAAAACTGATTCTGATTTATTTTCTAGCTTGTGAAAATTGAGTGACCCGAACATGATTTGTAAGATCATTTTTATAAAGGAAAAATTGTTCGGGTTAGAGAAGATTTCTCTTATTTTTAAAGACTAAATGCACTGACACGTACACTTATCTTATATAGAAGGCTCGGGTTGTGCACTGAATTGTACACAAGCCTTTTCTAGAGTTTCAAAACTATGAATGTTTTGATTGTTAAACTCAAGACCGAAACGATTTCACTTTTTCATTGTTAAGGATAAACGCACTGAAGCGTGCATTTTATTTTTATCTGAAGATCGAGTTGTTATCTGACATTTAATAACAAACCATTTTAGAGAGAGAAAAACCCAGATATAATTCTAGAGAGAGGAGAGAGTAGAGGGTGAAATCCTAGAGAGATAAAGTGAAAGAGTAATGTATTAGATAAAGGAAATCACCAACCCTCATCACCCCTCGTGGTTACGGATGGCAATGGGTGAAAAAAAACCCACAACCAACGGGTACCTACACATAAATGGGTGGGTAACCCCGTCAATTTTCACCCACGGGTGGGTTGTGGGTGAAAATTTATACCTATCGGTGGGTGGCGGGTGGGTGACGGGTGAGGTATACCCATCGTGGGTAAACCCATGACACCCATTTAAAATCCCCACATGTATACCCATCAAAATACCCGTAGGTTTACCCATCAAAATACCCGTAGGTGTACCCATAAACCCTTTTATGTTAAACTTAAATTAAAATTACTAAAAATATTTGTGCAACAAGAAACTAAAATTAATAAATTCTAGTGGGTATATATTTAATACGAGTAATTATCAAGTCTCAAGAAAAGTAGAAAACACAAGAAACTAGAAGTTTGTTTGAGTTTCAAGAATAAAAAGGGAATATGAAAGATTGATGTCTTATTACGGAGTTTTATAGTTAGTTTTCATACATGATTTTGTGATTTTTTTGTATTTCACGAACCCACGAGTTTACCCGCGGGTAATGGATACCCGCGGGCATGGGTACGGGTAAAATTTTGAACCTATTGGTGGGTGACGGGCGGGTGACGGGTGAGAGAAAAACCACTTGGGCGGGTGATGGGTTAGAGGAACCCATGCACATTACCCACGGGTGCCATCCCTACTCATGGTCTTCCTTTTATAGGAGAAGGAAGCCTTGGATGTTAGCTTAATGGGGCGATGTGGATTTATTTATCTGTTACGCGTTACACATACGTTACACAACATTACCATACGTAAACAAGAATCGTTGAGATCTATAATGATGGTCACTTCACTTAAAACTGAATTCATAAAACAATCTTCATTATGATTCACTGAGTCTATCACAATAGTTTACTTTGTGTGTTTTGTAGAGCTCTCACTATGGCTTAAATTGGCAAACATTAAAAAATCTGTCTATGAGCTGCTCCTTATGGACAATCGGGTTATTAGTTTTGAGCCAACCTTCCGTGTGCGCATCCCATCAATCACTCCCTCAGAGCGAGTTAATTAGATCAAACTTGATCACTAAAATGATTATGGAAATTTAGAATTTTATAATTAAATCTATAAAAATAGATTTTAGATTAGTCTTTTTTTAAGTTTAAAATTTAATTGTAAATTCTATTAATCAATCAAAATAGAACATTTACTTACACTTAAGTCCGAAAATAAAAAAGAACTCACAGGGCCATGCGTATTTCATTTTTTTATCTACCAAAACTTTTAAAAGTTTAATGAAACTAATTCAATTTGGACTTTTAGTAGCAACATGAGAGCTGGATTTTGCAATTGATCTCTCTTATTTGTTAATTGGAATATCCATTTGTCTAATCAGGGCGTCTCTAAATTTTCGATATTTTTAATGGCCACGAACGAAATTACATAATGATGTCTTTCGAGAAGGAATGTTATATATAAAGTGTTACCGTTTATAAGATATATTGCAATTTAGTTATTTGTACGATTTGGATTGGAAGATATCATTTACACGCAAACTATGTGAGATTTGAAAGGCCTCAAAAACCCAACTCTTCCATTCCTCGTGGTCCTAATCATTCCACTCCTAAAGAGACGAATATGGAGAATTCAAACAACTCCTTTGTTTCTGTTCTTAAGCGTGGAAGTCAATCACATGTAACTCCTGAAATTACTAAACCTGCTTTGGTTCTTGATGATACTTGTATTAAGGAGTTCGATTTTGGCATGTCTCTAATGGGAAGGGCAAAAGACGTTTCTGCTATTCCTAACCTACCTTGTATTATTTCTAAAGAAGGTTTTCAAAACGTCAAGCTTTCATATCTTGGAGGGATGTGGGTTCTCTTTGAGTTTGATTCTCTCACTACAAAAGAGAAATTTCTCAATCATTCTGGTATTGGTTCTTGGTTCACTGAGCTTATTCAAGCGACCAGCTCATTTGAAAATGATGAAAGGATCGTTTGGATTTCCATTGAGGGTCTTCCTATCAAAGCTTGGACTCCTAACACTTTTCGTAAGATTGCATCTTTATGGGGTGAGTATGTGGAGTGGGAAGATGATGATCTAAAATCTTTGTCATGTAAACACTTGTGTTTAAAAACTAATATGAAAGTGATCATCAATGAAAGGCAGAAAGTAATAATTCAAGGCAAAGTTTATTGGATTCGCGTTAAAGAATTGGATGCTTGGTTTCCAAATTTCCAAGAAGATGACCAAGATGATCTCTCTTCTGATGGGGAATCACAAGAAGGTGATGTCGCAAACAAAGCTGATAATAATGAGAGTGATGTTGATAGAGTATCGGAATCGAGCTTCATGCATGAAAACGACACTGCTCACAAAGACGCCAACATTTGCAAAAAAGGAGAGGTTGGATCACACTCAGAAGACCCTTTCAACATTTATGGCATATTGGACGGACAAAAGAACAACGTTTGTAACTCTTGCAGCGATGAACCGAAATTCCCACCTGGTTTTACTCCAGATAACAATGATCATGAAAAAAACGTGGTAGAAAATATCAAAGATACTACTGAACGTGTTCAATCTCTCTCAAATAAACTCAATGACCGTTGTTCGAACCGTGGATTTTCATCACAACGAAGTATGAACTCTCACTCTCAGAAAAGTAAGGTAGGTGGATCTATTTTAGATCTAATGGATGAATTGGTTACTGTTGGCCAAACCATGGGTTACAATATGGCAGGTTGTGAAAAAAACATTCAGGAAATAATTAATTCACAAGGAGATTTTGATGTTGTTAAATGAATTTTCTGTCTCTCAATATTCAAGGCCTTGGAAACAAGGCTAAACGGAGATGGATTAAGGAGTTATGTCAGAAGCATAGAATTAATTTTGCCTCTATTCAAGAAACTAAAGCGGAGAGTATTAGTTTACTCACCATTAAGGATTTGTGGGGAAATCAGATGTTTGACCATGTTGTAGGATCTTCAGTCGGTTGTTCAGGAGGTATCTTATGTATGTGGAATCCTAACATGTTCGTTAAAGAGCAAGTTTCTACTTGTGATTATTTTGTTGCTTTGATGGGCACTTGGGCTCCAACCTCTTCTAAGCTTCTTATTATATCCGTTTATGCTCCTCAAGAGTTGAATGAAAGGCGTGATTTATGGGATTATCTTCGTACGATTATTGATAGATGGGAAGGTGATACCGTGATTATGGGTGACTTTAACGAAGTTCGTTCGGAACATGAAAGGTTTGGTTCTACGTTTAATAGGCAAGGGGCTATTGCTTTTAACAATTTTATTTCTTCGGCATGTTTAATTGATCTTCCCCTAGAAGGTTATGCTTTTACATGGGCTCACAAGTCGGCTTCAAAGATGAGTAAATTAGACCGTTATCTTATTTCAGAAGGTGTTTTGGATTTATTTCCACATCTTTCAGCTCTATGTTTGGATCGACACCTTTCTGATCACCGTCCTATCCTTATGCGGGAAACAAATTATGATTATGGTCCTTCTCCATTTCGGTTTTTCCATTCTTGGTTTGCCATGGAGGGTTTCAATTCTTTTGTGGAAACTACCTGGAAGTCATTAAATATTGTTGAGCCAAACGGTTTAATTCGGTTGAAGAAAAAGTTGCAAGCTCTCAAGATTGCTATCAAGGCCTGGTCGAAAGAAGCTAACAAAAGGTCAAATGACAGGAAGATCAACATTCAACAAAATCTCTCAGAAGTTGATAAGCTTATTGATCAAGGAAAGAGTAATGATGAGATTCTTATCAAAAGAATCACGCTTCTTAATGATCTTCAGGAGCTTAATAATAGGAACGCCATGGAGATTTCTCAAAAAGCCAAAATCCGATGGTCCATTGAAGGTGATGAAAACTCCAAATATTTCCATGGTATTATGAATAAAAAGAGATCCCAACTCGCCATTCGTGGGACTCTTGCTAATGGGGAATGGATTTCGGAACCTCACAGAGTCAAAAATGAATTTTTTACTCATTTCAAGAAGCAATTTTCGCCTATCCAAGCTCCTAGTATCTGCTTTGACTTCACTTTTCCAACTCGCCTATCTTCAGATCAAGTTCAAGATTTGGAGCGTCCTGTTACTTATGAAGAGGTCAAAAGGGCTGTTTGGGATTGTGGCACCAACAAATCACCTGGGCCAGATGGATTTTCCTTTGAATTTTACCGTAAGTATTGGACAACAATTGATGATGATGTGTTTCAAGCTGTCAGAGATTTTTTTGTGAATGGGCACTTCCCTAGAGGATGCAACTCTTCTTTTATAGCCCTTATTCCCAAGATCCAAGATGCCAAATTTGTGAAAGACTTTCGTCCTATAAGTCTTATTGGGAGCGTTTACAAAATCATAGCAAAAATTTTGGCCAACAGATTATGTCTAGTTCTGCCTTATCTCATAAGTGATGTTCAATCGGCTTTTGTTGCTAATCGTCAAATTCTTGATGGGCCTTTCATTCTTAATGAGCTTCTATCTTGGTGTAAGTTTAAAAAGCTAAATGGGATGATTTTTAAGGTGGACTTTGAAAAGGCTTTTGATTCTGTGAAATGGGACTACTTAGATGAGACCCTAAAGGCTTTTGGTTTTGGCTTAAAATGGCGTAATTGGATCAGTAGTTGTCTTAATAACGCCATGGGATCGGTGCTCGTTAACGGTAGCCCTACTTTGGAGTTCCAGTTCCATAAAGGCTTAAAGCAAGGTGATCCCATCTCTCCTTTTTTATTTATTTTGATTATGGAAACTCTTCACCTCACGTTCAAGAGAGTCTTAAACGCCGGTTTATATAAAGGTATCTCTCTAAACGACTCTTTCACGATCTCTCATTTGTTTTATGCGGATGACGTAGTCTTTATTGGTGAGTGGAACAACAATAACATTCAAACTTTATTGAGTGTTTTGAGGTGTTTCTACTTAGCTTCAGGCCTTAAAATTAATCTTCACAAAAGCAAATTGATGGGGATTGGTGTTAGCTCAAATGTTGTTGCAGCTGCAGCTTCTTTGATTGGCTGCTCTATTTTAACTGCTCCCTTCAATTATCTTGGCGTGAAGGTTGGTAGCAACATGTCAAGAATTAACTCGTGGGACGATGTTATCTCTAAGGTTTCTTCGAGATTGTCCAAATGGAAGCTTAAACTCCTTTCTATAGGCGGCCGCCTTACCCTTTTAAAGTCGGTTCTTACCTCGATTCCGCTTTATCATATGTCTATATTCAAGGTTCCAATTGGCGTGTTAAATCATTTGGAATCTATTCGTCGGAATTTCTTTTATGGAGTTGATGGTTCTGATAGGAAGCTTGCTTGGATTGGCTGGAATATGGTTCTAACCTCAAAAAAGAATGGTGGTCTTGGTGTCTCTAGTTTTTTTGCACATAATCGCGCTCTCCTTTTCAAGTGGGTTTGGAGATTTCTAACTGATGGTTCGTCTTTGTGGACTCGTTTTATTAAAGCCATCTTTGGTAACAAAGGAGCTTTAGATACTCATAAGTTGATTCCTAGAAGATCTCCATGGCAAGACGTAATTCTTGCTATTCATTCGCTTCAAAGTAAAGGTATAAATCTTATGGATTTCATTCAAAAAAAAGTTGGCAACGGTGAGAATACTTCTTTTTGGGATGATTCTTGGTTAGGAGAGGTTGCGTTGAAGGTTCTTTATAAAAGGTTATATGCTTTAGAGATGTGTAAATCTATTAGTGTGGCCGAGAAAATGGGTCATCCCTCTTTGTCTCATTCTTTTCGTAGGATGCCAAGAGGTGGTGTGGAGCAGGAAAATTATGGTTTACTTTGCTCGAAAGTTGCTGATCTTGTGCTCCCAAATATATCAGATAGATGGTGTTGGTCTTTAGAAGGCTCACAAGAGTTTTCGGTTAAATCCTCTCGCATCTTAATTGATAATACAATCTTGCCGAAAGTTGAAGTTCCAACTAGATGGCTTAGAGTCGTTCTCATCAAGGTAAATGTTCATGCTTGGAGGGTTTGCTTGGATAAATTACATACTAGAGCTAATCTTTCGATTAGAAGAATGGATATTCCATCAATTGTTTGTCCCCTTTGTAATTCGGCTGTGGAATCCACTTCTCATATTTTTTTCGCTTGTCCCTTGGCTCGCCAAGTTTGGAGAAAAATTTGATTTGGTGGGAACTTAAAGATGTGGCTTTTAACTCATATAACGAGTGGCTCATCTGGATTGTCAATATTCGTTTACATAAGCAATTGAAGGTGTTCCTTAAAGGTATTTGTTACGTGATGTGGTGGTTAATTTGGCGCTTCAGAAATTAATTGCTCTTTGGGAATTTCCAACCAAGACGTGCTCTCTTATTCGATGATGTAGTTCAATTTTTTTATACGTGGTGCTCTAGTCGATCTAAGTGTAATGTTAATTGGGTCACTTGATTACAAAACCCTAATTTTGTTATCTTGTTATCTTTTCTAACTTCTTGCGAGTGTTTTAATAAAAATATGCTGTTCAATTTTTTTTTTACTAGATCCATTTGTTAAGTCTTCATATTTAGCGAACTTGATTTACCTATCATGTTATATTTGAGTGGTTTAGATATTTTATGATGACGGAGGTAGAGAGAAGAAGATGATGACGATGGGTATGAAAGGTGGTGAGAAGAAAAAGATGAAATGAATGAAATGGTGTTTGGAAGTGATAATATTAAGTAGTGAGTAGATAACGAAGAAAGACTTACATTAAGGTCTCCGGGATGTACTATGTTGAACTTTTATTAACTTTTGAATGACTATTGCAAAAACCTTTATGATAAAGATGTTTAGTGTAAAAATTGACAAATTATAGAGACGTATTTTGCAGTTTACTCTATATAAATTGTCAACATGGCGAAGTTTGAAGATTGTATTTTTTGTTAAATGGATTTATACAAGAACATTCAAAGCAACATGACTATTCTACGGGTATGTTTGGCGCTAGTAGGAGCTGGAGCGGATCGTTGGAGCGGGTTGCTGGAGCTTATTTTTACATGCTAGTTTAACTAGCATTCCATTTAGTAGCTTATTTTTTTACATGCTCCATCAAGCTGTGTCAACCAAACGAAACTTATTTTTAATGGTAGTTTATTTTCCAAAAAAAATAAGCTCATGCTATGATAAGCTCCGATAAGTTCGCGCGCCAAACATACCCTACATGTTATTTTTTTCAAATGTCAACTCTAGGTAAATGAAATTAATAGCAATATAGACACTAACGTCCATCTTATCCCAAACTATTTCCCTTTTTAGGAATAACCCTTTTACTATAAAGTTAAAAAGTAAGAATTTAGACTAGTGAGTGGAACAAAAGCTTGTTTGAATTAACGATAGCGTGAACAACTGAACATACAAGGTGGTGTTAGCTAAAATTCCTATAAAAACAAAGTTTTTTTGACTTTTATATATTCAACTGAAGTTACCTCCAATTAAATTAAAATAATTAAAACAAATTATTGTGTGTAGTATTTGTTTTAATTGGGTATGGTGAGGCCCGCATGGGAGAATTTGACATGTTACGAGTGAATGAGTATTTTGGATATGTGTGTGTTAAAATGATGTGGCTGAAGTTACATTGAAAAGTGTATTTTAGCATGCCTTTGGCAACCTAATGCTCTTAGAGCTCGTTAAGAGGTTGTTGCAAAAAACAAATAAGTCTATGTGCCCAAACACTAAGCTTTTTCATTTTATTATATATATATATAATATAAAGGAGTTAAAACGCTGCCGTTTTTGGCAGCGTCGCTACAGTACCCGGCCCAATGGGCTCCCAATTTGGACCGGCCCGTTTGGCAATTTTTCTCGGCATAAAATAGAAAAAAAAACTACAAAAATATTAACTTATTCAGATAAAAAAATACTCGCGACATGAGGCCCAACACATAAGCCCATATAAAAAAAACAAACTATTAAACATGAGACCGAAATTTAAAACGCTGCCGTTTTTGGCAGCGTCGCTACAGTACCCGGCCCAATGGGCTCCCAATTTGGGCCGGCCCATTTGGCAATTTTTTTTTTTTTTTGTAGGCAATGTAAAAAAAACCGCTCGGCATAAAATAGAAAAAAAAACTACAAAAATATTGACTTATTCAGATAAAAAAATACTCGCGACATGAGGCCCAACACATAAGCCCATATAAAAAAAAACAAACTATTAAACATGAGACCGAAAAAATAAACCCGCACAAATAAAAAATAGAAAAGAATAAAAATAAAATTTTAACGCAAAAATAAACGCCGCTACTATTAAACATGAGACCGAAAAAACAAACCCTGCACACAATACATTTAAAAAACCCACAACGCGCGATTCTCATTTAAAGCCCATGTTCCCATAAAATTATATTAAAAAAAACCTGTATAGCCAAAAAAAGAAACCTTTAAACATAAGCCCCACACATAAAAGCATATAAGAAAAAAAACAAACTATTAAACATGAGGCCGAAAAAATAAAACCGCACAAAATAAAAAAAATAAAAATAATAATGCCTCGCGTAGAATAAAAACGACGTATTTTGTTCCACACGGCTACAAATGCTCGGCCCTTTGTGCTCCCAATTTCTAGGGGCCAACTCATTGGCTTTTTTTTTGTTTTTTTTTGTAAGGCAATGTAAAAAAAACGCTTCGGCACTAAATAAAAAAAAAAATTTACAAAAATTATTGACTTATTTAAGATAAAAAAAATACCGGCGACATGAAGGCCCAACACATAAAAGCCCATATATAAAAAAAACGTATAAAAACGGGCGAAATCGTTAAAAACGGGTGAAAACGTAAAAAAAAGACGAAAACGTTCTGACCCGTTCCCGTTTTGGCCTGTGCCCATTTTGCCTGGTGCCCGTGCCCGTCTGACCTGCCCGGTTTGCCAGCTCTAGGTGTTAGTATTATATGGGAAATAAGAGGGAAAATAGATACGGGTGTCATAAAAGGAAAATAGGGAAAACAAAATAAAATTGTTTTCTAGTTTTGTGTATAAAAGAAGGAAATAGGGATTTTGTGTTTTGTAGATAATTTTGTTAGAAAACGACGATTTGAAAGCGATTTCTGTTTTCCTTGTTTTTCACAAAACATTTTGTGGAAAACAATGGTGTTTTCACCTAACTAAACACAACCTAAGCTTTTTCATTTTATTATTATAATTTTAACTAAAAAGTGATGTTATCGGCTCCATTATGGAAGTTGGATAGCTTTGTTTGTTTTTTGTGTTGTTGTGTTAATATATTGCTGTCTTTCTAAAATAAAATAAAAAGTTGGCACATATCTTTATGCACCAATTTAAAGAAGGTTTTGGCAGAACATATGAGAGCCAAAATACACAATGTTAGTATGTCTAAACAAAATGAATCCATTAAATGAAACATTCCATTAACAATGTAAATTAAGATACTGGTATGTTTGGCGAAATGGGTTGGGGCTGGAGCTGGAGTTTGGGTTGGGGCTAGAGCTAGGCTAGGGCTTATATTATAAGCCGAAATTGAAATTTGTACTTTTGTAAACTTGTTTGGCAAATGGGTTGGGGTTCATTATTGCAAAATTACTAAAAAATACATAATTAAATAAGTTTTTGGTATATGTTAGATACTTTTGTGGGTAAATAAGTAATTTACGGTTCAAAAGTCATGGTCTAAAGTTTTTAGCCCCTTTATGGGGCTTGGGCTTATAGAGACTTATAACTTATAAGCCCTTCATAAGCCCGCGTGACAAACAAGACTTATTTTAAAAGCGCAAGCCCCGATAAGCCCCTATAAACCCCTCGCCAAACATACCCATTGTCTAGTTAGAGCCAGTCATGTGCACTGCAGGTATTGTGGGTTTGCAGATTTGTGAGGAAATAACTTGCACTACCCATACTACTAACGAACTCATCTTCTGTGAGCAATCAAAATGGTATGCCGGTGACACGGGCGTATATGTTTGATGCATAAGACGTGGGACTTTTAGATATGAACTCAGGAAAACTACTTAAGTTTTAATGTCAGGAAAGAAGCTAATTTGTTTCTCTCTATAGCAAAATGGCTGGCCTTTTCACAATAATACGAAGAGGCCACAAAGTTTACTACAAATTTCAAATAAATCTGAATCACAATGATAAAGAGTTACTTTTTGTATTAAAAGAAAGAAGTTCCTGATCCGCCTTTGCTACACCATGAAAATCACCCAGTCCCAGGGCAGTCAATAATTAAGATAGGCATGCATTTACCTAGCTTGGCTGATTTTGCGGTCACGGGCAGCCATATGATGTGGTTCTCAGGTCTAGAGCCGCAAATGCTATTAAAATACAATGTCTTTGACCCACTGTCATGTCCTTTGTGAATTGTGATCATATCTCGGATACAGCAAAATGACATTCTTGAAGATACCGAATCTTAACCAACTAAGAATAGAGTCATAACAAAGCGGATATCAGTCCTCCCCTGTAATGAGCTTTAGTTACCAACTGCAGCCATGAAATGAAAGAACTTTATCAGCCATTTTCAGTTTGTATTGCACATATGAATTTACCCGATCATTTTCATCCATCACCCTTTATTTATAAACTTCCGTCATACTACAATAGAAGAATCTAAGAACTCAATGTAGAAAGTCACTCACCAGCGCAAACAAGATGAAATGCAAATCTATTCAGGATCCTTTTGGTACTCTCTTTTGGAGAGCAGATTAGCTACTTGGTAATGTAGTGCTATTTTGGTGAAGCGATGAGCTAATTTCTAGTGTAAATAACATATCATATCAGATCTGTAAGTACCTGTAGCATAAATTTAGTATGCATATCAACTATGGAATTTTTATCGGAAGTAAAATTACCAGTAGCTTAATAGATATCTAAGTAACAAGCGACTGCAGACACTTAAATAAGTAATCCCAAACACCCCCTTACACGAATATGAATTGTTTCATCCAAATACTTAATTATCTATCTGCTACTTGAAAACATGATAATCAAACAATCAAGTGAATCAATGTCTGCCACTACCTTCCCATAAGAAATCTCACCGTCTTAAGAATGCGAACGTACTCATAAAATAAAGAAGAATGTTCCCCATCAAGACCATCTCGGGTCCTCCTATTTCCACCCGCTAAATTATTGCAAGGACTTCCCCCAATTACCAAATCAAATCCTCCGAACCGATTGATCCAACTAGCCAATTTTTCATATGTAACATCATGGACATCCGATTCGTGAACCAAATTACCCTTCTGATCTGTTTGGTTCCACCACCTCTGAATGACTTGTTTGCAGACAGGGTTGATTTCAACGCACACAACATTTTTCAATGGAATCCCGATCTTATGCAATGCCACTTCGGCCCCACCAATCCCCGAAAATAATGATAGTACATTTATACCTTGAGGGTATAGATTCTTGAGGACTGACAATTGGTAAGCAATCGTATCCACCTAAAATATAAAATCATTAACTGAAATGTAAATCCGTTTATGGAAGAAATAACTGAAACGATACGTTGTTGCTCAACAGGTCAAACTAAACTGGTTTCGGGTATTATTTCAAGAATATCTACCGGTCTGAACAAAACGATAACTTTTGACTTGTTTGACCAACTAAAAAAAAAAACTTTAAATTTTACCCGTTTGACTTATATTCAGATTAAGAAAAATATACTAATTTTTCACCCTTTTGACCCAATCCTATAGATATCAGATATCGAGATGTGAACTTAAAATTTTAAACCGTTTGACTTACCCTTTTGACCTGTTACAGATGAAATATGGCTCATGTGGACCATTTAAGTCTAAATTCCATCTCCAGCTTTAAACTTGGAGTGCGAGTTGCACAAAGGCATGGTCCGCTCCTTAAGCTTGGAATAAGGGACTGATATGGGCCTGTCGATCCTTACCTGGACCGGTCCTAAAGTTGTCTCATTTTAAACTTATTATTCAAAAAGGTTAATAAAATAGGTTTATAAAAGCTAAAACATATATACATTTACATTTGCATTTAGATTTTGAGAGAAACCAACTCCTATTAAAAGTGGGAAACATTTAAGATTCAAACCTGAAATGCATTGCCGAGCCCTTTTAATCGTTCCGTTTTGCTAGGACCTCTAGTATGGTTGCGCGGGTAACCCATAATCAGCTCAATCTCAAGCGGCTCTAGTGGTGCAGCCGTATTTTTCCCGATCCAAACCATATTCCATCTTTTGCATTCCTTCATAACAAATCGCTTAACTTCTTTGGAAGGCTCGTTGTTGTTTGATCTTTCAAGAGCTGATCGTATCCTATCGGTAACCGGAGCGCTTCCGACACAAGTTAATATGCAGTTGAGTTGCTGTCTTTCGTCCCAAACCGGCCACCATTCTCTCGTATCTTCAAGGGCCTCAAACACCGTTAGTGGTGGTAAAGGTAGAAGTGGAAAGCGGTTTTCTAGAGGTAAATTATGTATATAGCCTCGCTTGCGTTGCGCAACACAAAAAAATCTTGAATCTACGAACTCTGGTTCAATGTTAAAAAGAGCGGTTTGGATCTTCTTCCATACACCTCTTGGCGTTTGCGCCACATTCTCATAAAAGAAGTATGGTGGTCCCATAGCTATTTCTGGAAGCTTTCGGGCAACAAACGAAAATGATTCGCGCGGTACCCCATACCCGATCATTGGGTTCGGGAGTCGAAGGACCTCATCATCATCATCATCATCTCTTTTATTTCTGTCGGGTTTTCTCTGCTGAACTGTTTCTCCTTGCAGCTTCCTTTTCTTATCCTTTGTCTATCCAAACAAAAAGAAAGTTATTAAAGGCAAAAGGAACAGTAAACAAAGTTGGTAAAAAGTATTACTAAGATTTTGTACATGAAACATATTGGCATATAAACATATAACAAGAACATCAACTGATAAATTCTTACAGAAAAGTAGCTCATAATAAGAGTAGGAACTAAAAACTCTATGTAAAGTACTAAAGTGATTACATCATAGGTGAAACATCTATCTCAAAGGGGCTTATGTTAACCGCTGTTGGTCATAGCTTAAAGTAGAGAGGATCTTAGGTAGACAGTCAGCAATTTTCAATTTTGAAATCTAATGAAGTGTCCAGTTTAATAATGAAACAATTAATCTTTTACCGATTTCACATTTTCGTGAACAGTGTAGACAGTAGTTCCGCATTCCTCAACAAACCTTAAACACTAATCTTACATCACACGGCTATTTGACTTCAATGTCAGTTTTGACGTTCAAAATAAAAGTAAAAACTTTAACACTAAACCCAAGAAGTTTCTGAAATATGGAAGTAAGAGAATTGAAGAATTTACAAACCAGTATGTTTGAGTGAGAACCAAGTGAATTGTTCATTTCCGCATCATCTTCTTTTGATACACGAGCAGCTTCGATAAAATCTATCAGCACAAATAAGGATTCATCTTTTCCTACAAATTCAAAAACAATTTATATTTATGGATCACGTTTATGTACATGAAATGAAGATGATTCACAAAATTAGAATGAACAATACTTATATGCAACTATGCAAGTAATCACACGCAGCTCTTTTTAAGTACAAAAGCTGATGTATATAACTGTTCGTACCACATTTATCAATAGCGACGCAAACTTCTTCAAGAGTGTATCCCATATCCATCAAACTCACAAAGTGGTCATCTTTGTCGTCAGATTCATCTTCCTGGAAAACATAAACACTAGTTATGAAATAAATATTTTTTTAAGAAAATATACTCAAGAACAAGAAAATAAACCTAAAAGTATAGGAGTTCAGCTTTTCGCTTTTATGTGAAAAGATGCAGATAAAGTATCGGTTTGTGCTTTTCATGAAAAAGTCTAAATTTATGAAATCTATTTGTCTGGATATGAATATAGTTTAAAGTTATGCATAAGAGATGATATCAGAACTTACATCACTTAAATCGCTGTCAATATCTGAGGAACTAAGCTCAAAATTGCTTCCAGGCCTTGAAGATGGACCACTGAGTTCAGTATCTTGGTTTGGGATCTCATTAATAGCCTGCATAACCTTCAGTTAGAAACAATACATTTCTTTGATGGAGGATGTAAAGATAAATATATCAGTGGCAAGATAGATAGACTATTTAGTGAAAACGGGTCACTTTTGTTATGGGATGATACGTATTAGACTGGGCTGATACAATAAAAGCATTGATGTTGATTTTAAAAACAATACAAGTACAATAGTTTTCTTAATTGTTGAACTGCACCATTTAAAAGGTTATATCGCGTCTGCATTATAAATAGACTCTGGGTGAGTTTCAGCTTGTTAGACCCATTCCCCTTCGGTTTAAAAAAGATTAAATGACCATTCGAACCGTTTTAAATAAAACAAAACCAAAATCAACCCATACATAAGTAATTGCCTAATTAGGCTGAAATTGCCACATCTGATTGATATCTGTAAGAAGTTACGGAACAGGACTACGGGGAGCAGAATTTATCAAAAGATGCTAATGTAATGTAACTAAATTGGAAAGATGACAAGGCAAGAGAAGAACTCACAGTATAAGAAAGTATCGCTTCAAGTATCGCATTATCATCATCTTCGCCTGGAAATGCATCAATATTTTTTAAATATATATGATATGTTAAGGGAAAAACATGTATTCGTATGAAGAAACCAAAACTTCATGTAGTACCAGTTTCTGCTATGCTTTTGGTAACCACGCATTCAGGAAAGCCCATTTGTATAAAATGTAACGCTATTTTGGAGCGAGATCTGCTCGTAGAACTAGACTGCATTCACCGAATAGAAAGAATAAAACACACGTTAACAGTACCCATTTGTTTAATTACAGCTAATATGAACTGTTAGTGTTTGTGTTGAAGTACCTCCCCATGTTCGAAAGCACCGGCTGCAGTTGTACTCATTGCAGATGAGGAAGGTGATAAGTAATTATCAATTTCGAGATCGTCATCTGAATTCCAGTCAATACCATTACTTCCTTCATTATAATAATTGTCAGCCTGCATCAAGATATATCTTTAGAAAGACACATATGCGGGCTACAATTGCTCTGCAACTATATACATGTTATGAAACGCCAGGAACGTAAATGGATAAAATCATATTATTTGAGCTTAAGCAAGAGCAGATGACTTCAGGAGGCAAAATTAAGTTACTTCCGTTATAGAAACCAATGGCAAAAAAGCTAAATATTGTCAACTAAGTTTTGCAAATCAGTAGCTAAATATTGTCAACTAAGTTTTGCAAAATTAAGTTACTTCCGTTAAGACTCACAACTAACAGGAGACATATATATGATCATTTATAACGGGAAACTCTACTTACGCATGTCAACAAGAGATTAAGCAACCACCAAAGTCTAAAACACAAGAATGCATGTTCAGCATGTTCTGCTATGTTTTCTCAGTTTTCGAGTAGATTTATTTTGTAAGTCCCAATTGTATTTCATGTGTACAGGACCACCAACCCCCATTGAACATCATTTATAGAAAATTAATAGCACAAAGTTACAAACTAACCATATGTCCGCAGCTTGCAGGATACCCCACTCTTCAGCAATTAAGAATCTGTCAAATAAGCAATTTCACTATTAGAAAACAACTTCAGAGCTAAAGGAATCACTATTAGTAAAATATGGAGTAACAAATAGGACAGTTACAAGTACAAAACATAAACGCGTGTTTAGGATATAGCTTATTTACTTACTCCATTTCTTATAATCAAATACGCACCTCATAAGATGGAGCAAGTTTTTAACTGGGGTGGGGTTAAACATGACAGTAATTGAACTTCCATATGTCTAAAATAGAACTTGCTATTCTAAAACAACTAAAAGTGAATTTAACAAACTCATCGTCTGTAATGGAACTTCTATAAGGATCAGATCTTACCAATTACAAAATTTGCCTTCTTATGTACCAGTATTTTATTAAATGGAGTTTGTACTCTTTAGTGTTCTTAATGCGCAAAATCATTACTAGTATATTTATGATCCCGTCATTACCAACAATAAAAAACAATGCTTATGAGAGACACCAACCCCATTAATGGCAATTGTTAAAAGCTATGCATGCTCAGAACTTCGTAGAATAATAGAAGAAACTGAGAAATAAACTAATGAGGATGAGAAGGACAACAACAAGCCATGTTCCTTTATCCGACTTAAAACAATCTAACTCGCATAAATAACCATGTGTGCCCTATAATAGATGAAGGATTAGAAGGTACGATTCGTCAAAGTAGTATTGAGTATATTTAAACTGTCAGGCAATACAGGATCTTACAATAGCATGCTTTTCACCATTAGACATAAATAAAGACGACTATCATTGACCATTCAAACAAAACAATTCAGATGTAAATGCCTGAAATGCAGTAACACAAGTTTGGTTATAATTAAAAAAAAGTTCACCTGAAGAAGAGCAAGACAGCAAGTGCGTTGAAAACTCTGTTTGATTGAGCTGGAGTCAAATCGGGTGGTGACAGAAAGGGCTATATTGAAACTATCTCCTGCAAGCATTCGAGACTTGTATCAGTTATATCATAAGACGTGGCAGCATCAACATTTATGTACATTAAGAGAAGACACAAAAGTAATGAACCATTGACAATGGAGCTTTAGGTAACTACAAATCACAGAAATCTACACACTAATGAACCATTGACAATGACGTAAAGTCAACTAGACTCTTAGCATGCAATGTCAAGTACAAGTATCATATCGTATAAGTCGCATTGATCAATCATGCCTGTAACAAAACTATACGCACTTGAATAAGATTTTGGTATAATATCATAACACGACATCATGGACTAGACATACATCATATAGAGAGCGTAAGTATAAGTCTATAGTCCTGGCCACGTCACCCTAACGTAATAAGGACATACTGTGTAAGTAAACTCAGCCCTCAACAAAGTTTTGTCGAACCGTAGTAACACAAATTACAGACATCGCACACTCAGCTACACTCTTAATAGTGACGTCCCAAATCGCATTAAATTCTACATCCTTTTCACCATTCATTTATTTTTCAGGATCTGTCATAAATAACAACGCACAAGTACACAACTACTCTTTGCTACAAAAACAAGGCTTTACATACTGTACATCAAGTACACGTAACGAATCTTTTCATTGATTCAGTCACAATGTCTCATACCTGTATCAATGCCGCAATAGTACCAAACGAATTCCACACCACGGCGCCAAGTCTTGAAACAGCTCTCTCTTCTACAAAATCAAAACAAACAAACACACACCAAATCAGTCAACCGAAAACTTAATACATTTCTCTAATCAAGCTTAATCTTAAACTAGCGAGTAAATTGCATAGATCGTCCCTAAAGTTTGGCCAAATTGCATATTTCGTCCCAAACGTTACGAAAGTGCAAGGATCGTCCCTGTGGGGACGATACTTGCACCAAAGGTTTCCCCACAGGGACGATTCTTGCACTTTCGTAACGTTTGGGATGAAACATGCAATTTGGCCAAACTTTAGGGACAATTTATGCAATTTACTCTAAACTAGCTAATAAAGCCATTAAATAAAACATTAATTACATTTCCATATCAATCACCTTTTCGCCCTAAATTTAACACAGATTCAAATTACTTAATTAGGTGAGCTAACCATGTATCATCAAACTGAAATCAAAATTAACAAATTCTTCATTTACGAAATTACTCACTAGTACGGTGCAAGTAACCATTGAACAAACCAAACTAAGATAGTAACAATATCAAATTCATTATTAAAATCACTAATTACACCACCGTTACGATACTAAGGGGGTGTTTGTTTCGGCTTATGAAACATAAGCCCATTTGAGCTTATATTTCATAAGCCTTAATTTTTCGGCTTATTTCGAGATTTGTGGGCTTATATAAGTTTATTATGATATGATAAACTTATATAAGCCCATAAGTCTCAAAATAAGCTAGAAATTTGGGGCTTATGAAATATAAGCCGAAATCAAATTTGATTTGGGCTTGTATTTCATAAGCCCCAATTTTCTGGCTTATTTTGAGACTTGGGGGATATGTTTATTATGATATACAGTAATAAACTTATATAAGCCCCTAAGTCTCAAAATAAGCCAAAAAATTGGGGCTTATGAAATATAAGCCGAAATGAGCTTATGTATCATAAGCCGAAACAAACATCCCCTAAACGTCGATAACTGGTAACGATAAGCACATCATTTCTAGTTACACAAAAGTAAACAGTCAACATTTTTTAAGTAATTCTACTTACGGATAAACAATATCAACCGTTAAACAAGTCATAAACTCTAACTCTCATTTAACGTCAATGACCGATAACGCTACGCATTTCATTTCTAGTTTACACAAACAGTAAATAAGCAGCTTTTTAAGCATATGTAATAACAGATTAACAATATCAACCATTAAATGAGTCATAAAGTCTCATTTTTTATCCCCAAAAAAAGGTTTAACGCTACGGGTACATTTTTAGTTACACAAACGGTAAAAAATCAACTTTTTAAGCATGTTTACAAACATATTAACAATATGAAGCGTTAAATGAGTTAAAACTATGGATTTGAGGTTTGTTTTTAACCTAAAAGTACGTTAAAGTTGGGCAAAAGGTATATAATGTAGCTAGTATTGTATTAGCAGCTTAAAAATGATGAAAGAGATGAAAATTTGGTACCCTTTTTTTGTTTACTTATTGAGTAAAGATAGAGAATTGTCTGAATTTTGATGAGTATTATGGGGAGCTTGGTTAAGCTTATTATGCTCATGTAAGGGGGTGTTTGTTTCAGCTTATATCATTTCTTGTGGTTTATTTTGAAATTTTTAAGCTTATATAATAAATCTATTATGACATAATTAACCTTAGGGGTGAGCATACCAAACTGGAGACCGGACCGAACGTATTTCGGTCCGGTCCTCGGTCCGGGGTTTTTGTTACTTTTTTTTACTTTCGTCTCAGTTCCAACCAATGACCCTTATTATGCCGTGTTAGAAGACGGACAGGACCGAAGACTAACCCGGACTAGACCGACCCGGACCGGACCGTACCATTTCGGTCCGGTCCTTGGTCCGACATTTTGGACCAACTCGGTCTTCGGTCCGGTCCGGTCCTTGGACCGAGCCCACCCCTAATTAACCTATAAAAATAGATGAAAACGTGCAAAAACGGATTAAAACGTGCAAAAGCGAATAAAAACGTAAAAAAGGATCAAAAAACGGATTAAAAGCACTGAGTACCGTGGTGCCAAAAAGTGTTGTCACGTCAGCAAAAGTGTTATGGCATCCAACAAAATCTTTGCACCACATATTGTGGCTCCCTCGTTGCAATAGAAAAAGTGGGTTCGATGTGTCCACACTACACCACTATGGGTATAGAGAACTATGGCACCACATCCGGTATGGTTGACACCACAAAAAGTGGTGTCATGTCTCCATCACGTGGGCTGTTATTTACCAGCCGAGACATGATGGCACGAGGCCGATACCTCTCGCTCTAAGACGGATAAAAACGGACGAAACGTACAAAAACTTATAAAACGGACGAAAATGGATAAAAATAGACGAAAACGAATAAAAACGTACGAAAACGTACAAAAATGTATACTAATGAATAAAAACGCATAAACTATAAATTTGGACCATTTACGTACTGGGTTTATTTTGTTAGAGAAAAAAAATAGAGAAGGGTAAAATGTATTTTTTTTCTATATAAAATTGAAAAATAAGAATTTCTTTTTTTTTAAATATTGAAAAAAGTACGACTAAAGAGGTTTTTTGGTTTTTCCATTTTCATATGAAAATTTTTCTGAAAAAATGTGATATTCTTCCTGTATGATATTGGAAATCATAACACAATCGGATGGCTAGTGGATTAGCCAAATCTAAAGAGAGAAAGTGAGAGAAAAACTTTCTAGTGAGAGAAAGTGAACTTGTAAAATGAAATGACTAACTCACCTCTTCCAAGGCATGGAAGAGGCTTAAATAGTGCTTACAAAACCGGCCTAATGGCCTTGGTAGTGGGTTTACACGTTGGGTTTAATACCCGGCCCATTACCGAATGTTATACATTAAACGATTAACTACGAGCTACAATAAACGGTAAAATACACGGGGTGACCGAGTCTTTTTCTAATATCTAACAATCTCCCCCTAAGGGAGGTCACCCTAGAAAATACTAACTTAAGCTCAGTAATCTTGTGTTCAGCTCGTAGTCTTTGATTCTTCATGTGATATCTTGTACATTGATGTAGTGATCTTTGTCTTGTGGCTTGTGATTGTACTTGATATGTGAACTTGAGCTTCTTTGAGATCATCAGCCAAATCTAATCTCTGATCATCAACTTGTGGTCTTTCGCCGTCTTGTGCTTGTGACATCTGGACCGGCATGCTCATACCTTTCTTGATGGTGAAAGCTTGATTATTCGTCGTTCTTGAAGTTCCTTTAACTTTAATACTTGATCACTTCAAGAGGACTTTGATATCAGAGTTGCGGAAGCTTTGAAACATATACTTGAGCTTTCATGAGGTCTTTAGATGTATCGGTCGAGTATGAGCATGCGGTTATGAAATTGACTCCACTAGAACGAGGTATCTCCATCTCCATCTTTACTTGAACCTGTAATAAAACAGTTAGCAATAAAGCTTGTGGACGAATATGGCTTTGTCATTCGCCCGAGTTTGGTTGGATTAACCTCCAGATCCTGTGAGGACCGACCTGTGATCAGGTAGATTCAATCTTAAGAAGAATCTCCTTGACAGGATTTCCAGTATAAGTGTCGGATCTTCCAATGTATAAACATCAGAGTCGCCTTACTTGCCTGTTCTCTTAATCGGAACGTCTCAAAGCAGACAGCACGATAAGAGTGAATCGGTTAGTTACTATCTTACCGATTGAAGAAGAAAATTGATTTGAAAATCAATCGACGTGTCACTTGAGAAAGTATTTTTGTGACACATCGAGAGTGTTAAGCTTTTATCAAAATTCATCAATCGTCAATTCATAATCTGGACCGATTCGATATCCAGTGTCACAAGTTTGACCCATTAAGGATCTCACAAGTCACCTACCAAGAGCTTGTTTGATGTTGGCTCTAGCAGGATTTCCATCTTCACTGTGAATACTTAAGTATCACTCGGATGTTCTGGCAAAACCACAAGGATAATGCGTAGGTGTCTTAAGATAATCCTTGTTTTCACAGTGTGTGAAAGACAAGTATATTGAAATAGTGTCCTAACGAGATTACTTGATGATCTCTTGGCTCTAGACTCAATTGTGCGTTTTGGTTTTAGTGATCGGAGGCTGGAGCGGACTGCCACCTTTTCAATATCAACTAACTCGGAGTGAGAAAGTCAATAGCTAACGTGTTTAGTCTCCGTGGGAAATAAAACAGAAATCTTTTGAGATATTCTGAGTGGCTAGGGAGGGTTGTGCATTGCATCATTGGGTCCATGATGTCAGTCTTCAATGTCAGCAATCATCATTGTGATTCTGACAGCAGATGTATTGACCTGACTTCTGCCTAAGTGTATGGAGGGCTTCTTTCTTTACACCCTTTATCCTTACATTTCTTTTTTATTCTTCAACCCATTTAGTGCTTACTGAGACTTCATGACTAGAACCTTGTTGGGTTTGTTTCAGTTCTAGCTTCATCTTAGTCGGCACTATTCTCTTATTCTCACATCTACTCTTTTTTATGTCATACCTATGGACTTCTACACTAGCTAGTGGATTGTCCCTGGGTAGATCCCTCCGGTTCTGGCTGGATCATGGGAACTAATACCTAACCTTACCAACCTTATAACTCCGATAAAAGTAAATACATGGTCGGTCTTTTTGGTACAGTTCACTTTTCTATAAAACCACTTGAAAAACTCAATCAGGTACTTGTGATATAAATATCAAAGCCTTTAGTACCTTGATTGTTTTTGAGTTTTCATAAACGCTCCCCCTTAATATGTGCATCGATAAACCAAAGTGGGTAGCACAAGGAGGATGAAGTATGCATATGAGTCTATAAAATCACATATTTTAATCAGTTTTCATATTTAAATCATATTTTCTCCCCTTATCAAAAATTTCAAATCCTTTGATATTTTGGATACCAATGGATTCGAATATGTTGGAAAACTGGGAGAAAAATGTGCTTATTAATCACAAGCCGAGTGGGGAACATATTAATGCTCCCCTTAATCAATGAGGGATTCTGTTAGTGTCAGGTATGATAGGTTTGAAGAATTTTGAATTTGATGAAAAATTCATAAAAAGTTCATACACTGACACATAACACTAAATACAACACTACATTATAATGTACAAGATACAATATATACACCACTAAATATATTGACCTGAATGCAGAGATGATGTGTTCATTCGGTTCTCTGAAGAAGTCTGTAGTCAACATCTCGTACGCGACCACCAACAAAGCATTCCAAGTTTCGAAAGATCCTTCTCGTCCTCATTCGCCTTTCAATAGCCGAGATAAACTCTTTTCTCCTTGTCACGTCCTTTTGAGTCCAAAATCACGTGTTCATACCCGGATTGAGCCGATTAACCTTGTGCTCCTTAACTCTGTAGTCCAGTGCTTCCAGAATAGTCGTCAACGTACCATCACTGAATTTTTAAATCTTATTGAACCTTATGATCTTCCGTTCATTGTTACGGATAGGGAACACAACTGCACGAGGCGACTCAATGATTGTATAGTCATGCTTGTACTCGAAGCCTTTTGCATCCCATCCTGGTTTAGTGAGATTCAGCTGTTTCTGGTAGCTCTCAATGCCGAGTTGGAGGTCTTCGACCAGCTGTCGAATCACTAAGTTGTGTGTCCACAGATTAATGGCCGTAGAAAGCATACGTTTGTCTGAGCTAGGAAGATGATTAAGATGGCCATGTAAAAGCAGCAGATTCAGGTCTTCAAAGTCACTAGGGTACAAGTTTTTGAAGTCTTTTTCTGCAATTGTGTATTCTTGATAATCAGCTCTGCGCAGTGTGATCTCTTTCAAGTAGTCGTACCCGTAGCGAGAGTAGGCTTGTATTCGAACAACACTGAGTATCCGCATGTGTTTTTTGACTTCTCTTCGATGTGACGGAGAATCATGTCTGTCAATATAGAACTTCTGTCGATTGAACCACCAGTGAGAAATACCATAAGCGGCACTTTTGTCATAGGTACACACTTCATCAATCCACATTTGCTCTGACACTAGTAGTTCAAGACCAAATTCAGGATAACGAGCGGCCTTCATCTGAAAATTTACAGGGGGGGTAGTTGCGGGCAACTCCCTTGTTGGCCATCATCCCAAATACACCAATCTTTTATTGAAAAAGAATTGTGTTTGAATAGTGACATGACTCGGAGGGCCACCGAGAGGCAGTGGTCGACTGACATCAATTCTGACTTGATTACCTTCCGGATTCGCCTAGTTAATATGATATGTAAGCATCTTGTGACACTCCTCCATCTGGAACTGAAGTTGAATGAAATTTGGGTAGAAAGCTTTAACAACTTCATATGCCTGCCCTTCGAAGTCCGCTTGCGTAAGCACGGTCTTGTTCACTTTTCGGTGGTACCAGTTTATGAATGTCGTCATGTCTCCAGTCTTTGCAAGCAATGAGTTCTCGGCAGGGGGTTCATAGGTTGAACCCAACGTAAAAGTCCAGTTGTTCTCAACATCTGACACATTGGCATAAGGGATGGTCCAATCAGGTTCAGGAGTTGTTGGTCTTTCTTCTCTAAGGAGTGGCTTCCACTAGTCTTTTCTCATGTCAGCTTTTGGTAGGTGATCATTCCATGTGTTTTCATCATCAGACACATGTACCTGTTCGCCGGGAATGGAATCATCATGCATCATATAATCAGTAGGTGATGTCTCTTGAGCGGCAGTAAAGCCAGCTGACTCGTATCTAGGGTCAGATGTAGTCCAAGACATGGATGGTGGTGTTGAGTCTGCAGTCTTGGACGAACTTGGAGCCTCACTGCCTTGTTGTTGATTGCCTCGGTTGGTATCAGTAGATGGAGGAGGATGAGGTGGTGGAGGAAACTAAGAAGATCTTGATGCTCCTGAAGTACCTGGAGCACTAGAGGCGCCTGCTGGTGGTGGTGGAGGAGGCGACTGTGGAGGTGGGGACCCCGAAGGAGTTCTTGGTGAGTTACGTTTCCCTTTTTTCTTCCTGTGAGCTTCATCCAGATCTGCTAGAAGTTGATTTGAATAATCACGCTCCAATGACTTCTGTAGTGCCTCAAACAAATTCTGGTGAACTTCATGAGCCTTGTAGGAGTTATCTTCGAACGTTCGTTGTTGGGGAATTTCCTTCATATCAACGACAGGCAGATCACTGAAGCGAGCTCGAAGTGAAGCTTGCATTGCCCAGTCAACTGCATCGGTAACAATCTCATCAAAAGCTTTGCTTACTTTCTGAGGAATGTTGAGATTCTCCAAGTTGTACAGACGAGACCCTTGTTTGTTCAACCTTTCCTCCGGAGCTAAATTGCCTTGTATCAACATTACCATGTGTTTTCGAGCTCACCTATGCGTTGTACTATGATCGGACCTGTGGTGCTTTGTTATGGTTGAGGTGGTGGTGGTGGAAGAGTTGTTGTTGTTGTTATTGTTGTGGTTGTTACTGTTGATGTTGGTAGTGGAGAGTCTGATTGTGATGTTGTGAGATCAATAACCGGAGTGGTCATTGGAGGAACCGAGGAGGTGTCCTGATGAATGGGGACCGTGACCATTGACTGAACCTCTGATTCAGCATTGGTTTTCTCTGGTTCTTCATCCTGTTGCTTCTCCACGAAGAACTGATCAGTGAAGCTGAGTTCTTTGTTAAGATTTTATAGAGAAGGCAGGGTTCCAGTGGAGCTTGCAGGTTCTTCAAAAGTCACCTAATCTTCAGTTAGGAGTTTGAGGTTCTACTGAACATTTGGGTAAGCAGTTGTAGTAAACTCTTCATCCATTTGCTTAGGGTTTTGCTGAGTAGAAGCATCAGAGACCGCTAAGTCTATCGGTTTAAGGTTTGGTCCAACATAAACCACATGACTTGGTTGAGGTTGAAACTCTGTAGCATTACCAGGGTTTGATCCAGCCTGGCCTTCATCTTGTATACCAGGGTTTGATCTAGCCTGGCCTTCATCTTGAACTCCAGCATTGATCTCAGTAAGCTCCCTGTTAGATGCATCTGTCTCTTTGTTAACAGAAGTCGCTACCTCGTCAGACTCCGTTTCACTGTCTGCAACAGCTAGTTCAACATCCATGGAAGGAGATTCAACAGTTCCAGAGGGTTCAGTGATCATAGGAGTGCGGCTCTGTAGGATCTCGATAATCACTTCATAACATATAACAACCACGAATCGAGCTAGAAAATAGAGAGAGTTGATTTCTAGAGAGAGAAACTAGTGAGAGAGTTGAGAGAGAATATAGAAAAATGAAATATTATAAATGAAATCCACTAACTTTTCCTAGGTGGAAAAGTTACTTATATACCCCGACACATTAAGTGAAGTTCGGGATAATTGACTAGGACACGAGC
>BQNB010054403.1:0-10844 GCA_026074375.1 Tanacetum coccineum
CATGTAACTTGGGATCACTATTGGGCTTCTAATACTAAGTAAAGTACTTTTTATATTGGACTTAAAAATCAAATGGGAGGCCCATTTGAGCCCTCATAGTGGTCGGCCTATATGAAGGTCAAAGAGGGGATGAGATCAAATCTTTTGGTAAATTATTATGAGATATCTCCTTATTAATGTGATTGGTAAATTAATATGGGATATCTTCTAATTAATGTGATTACAAATTTACCAAATATTTTTGTCCTCCTCTCCTATATATATACGCGGCACATACACACTCTGAGTAGGGTTTTATGTGTTCTTGTTTTCTATCACTTTGTATCTAGTTTATTCAAGGTGAATTCCATAGTTATGGGGTTAACACTAGCATCAATTGGTATACAAGGAAGTGTAGTGTGGATACATCATAGAGGTGATATCCTTTGATCACTTGGTTTCACTGAAAATGTTGTGTTAAGGTGAAGGTCACCATTTGATTCTACCGATCATGCTACAAAGGTATTACTTTTCTTGTTTTTCTTTGATTGATCATATGACTCTATGGATCCGTCAATAGGTGCTTGTTCCGTTGATTTTAATGTCTGTTTATATGTTATTCATTTAATTCAGCCCCTATAGTGGTATCATGAGCCATCATATGATGTCATATGATAATCTTTTATGCGTAAAAATGGCTAAAAACGCGTGTTTTTAATGGAATCAAAAGGATAATTTTAAAACAGCCTCTAACGCTTATTTTTTGAAATCAATTCGACCCATATAGGGTCTTATGATATGTTATTTCTGATCTCATAGCCATTTGTTATGCATAATTTAATTGTTTTGTTATTGGGTACGTGTAAAAGGGACTAAATCGCGCGTTTTGGAACGATTCTTGAATCGGTTTTAAATCAACCATTGGGCATTAATTTCTGAATTAATATGATTGTTATATGGTCTTTAATACAGTACTAAATGATCCTTAAGACATTGGTAACACTTAACAATCGGGGTTTTAATTATAGTCAATTTATTTATTCGATTCGTTGGCTAAACAATTTATTTCTTGTTAATCATTTTGTTTCCATGGAAAATACATGTATGTTTGGCCATGGACTTAGCCAACACCTTGTTAATACATGATATTATGGTATTATTATGTTGTGTATGCAAATCCGATGAAAACCATGACCACTTGTGACTTGTTTCGCTTTATATTGCATTTAATTTTAGTTTTGGATTTTGTCATTGTTTCGGCTTCTTTTTGTATTTTTTTTAAATTTTGTTGTAGCCATTGTTTGGGCACTTTACAGCAGTTAGATGATAAGATAAATGTATTTAATCATAAAATTATTATACTCGATGTTTGGATTCGAATGGCGCAAAAGTTAAAGGCATAAAGTCAAATTCAGCGTTGCATGAAGTAACTCACTAAAAGTGGGTTTCCAGAGTCCTACAGGAGTTAGAAGTTGAATTTTGGGAGCATGGAGCAAACGCAGGGGCTACATTTTCTTCAACTGGAGCTCAGATTGGAGAAGACTCCTTTTAGGAGTTTCAGGCCCGTCAAGTCAGCTGAAATTTTATGGCAGTTTTGGGTTTCAAGTTCATTTAGGGTTTCAGCTTGCTCATGATGGTTCTTAGAGCAAGTAGGAGCACTCATTGTGGTTGTGTGGTTAATCCTTAGTTGAATTCTTGGTTCTTGTGATGGCTCACGATACCAAGCATAGGTTTTTCATCTGTTGAGGCTTTGCATACTTGTGGTTGTGTTTATTTGTTTGCTTTTGTATATGTTTGTAATGTATATAACTTGCAAATGTTTTCATAAAAATTAAAATAAAACACAAACCATTTTTTTAGAAACTAAATTTTTGATTTAGTTTAAAGTTTAAATATGATTTGAAACTAAACACTTATTTTTATATAAATAACACTAAATAAAGGTTATGATTGTTATTTAATTTATGTATTGTTCAAACTAATATTTATTCCACCTAGGTTATATATATATATTAGTCTGGAAAATGAACAACTTGACACACATAAAAACAAGTATTAGACTTAAGTTAAAAGTAGATTTTTTAACTTGTGCTACGAAGGATGAATGCATGCTTCCTCATACACACTTTTTGATCATGTATTTATCAAAAATAATACCCGTCAAATTTAAGTCATGCCGTCCAATTGGTTGAGAACACTTGCATTTGCTCCACTCTGCATGAGACATAGGTGAATTGTAACCCAAGGTGATTATTCTCTATGCGTGAGACCTAGATATATTCTCACATGTTCTCGCATTCGATGACTTAATCAAGTTAAGCAGGTGAGACCTTGGCTCAAGGCAAGGATGGGACTAAACATGCCATCCTAACATTGTTTCTCCGGTTACAAATGTCATGAGTCCTATATGGTCTAAGAATTACACAGGTTTTGCAATTGGTAAATGTTACCTACCTATTGAATCTATAATTGCTAGTAGATCAACTGATGTGATGATGAAACCTCAATGATGATCTTAGCCTTTCATAAAATTAATTTTTTTATATTATAAACAAGGGTAGTTAGTTTTAAAAGGATAATTATCGAAAATACTAAATAAGCTAATAAGATCATTTAAAGCTCTTTCAGTCTATAAGCTGAAATAGAGCTATTTGAATTCAGTATTAATCTTACCTAAACCTTAAATCAGTTTAATCTATCATGGATCTTATTGGATTAAAGCTTTTGGAAGGGGATCTTAACTTGGAAGAGATCCCAAGGACTTATACCCTAGCTTATTAATAAGCTAGGGAGCTTGTAGCTGCCTTAATTGGTGCCTCTTGTTTAGCTAGAGGTGAATTGTAAGTTTTCTTTTAATGTCTTGCTTTAAATATTAGTTTAATAGCTTTCTAAACTTAGATCTGCTTATTTGCTTATTGAATATGCTTATTAGTGCTTATTTTAGTATAATTTAGCTTAATAATCATAGTTGTTTGTCTGTTTTCAGTTCTCTTTGTTTAGATCTTAGACTTTCATATACTTGTCTTAAAAACCTCTAAAAAACCAAAAATATAGTAAAATAGTATAGATCTTAGATTAATGCTTATTTAGTTGTTAAGTTTTGATAATTAAGTTTGTTTTAAGCTAGTTTTTATCTGGTATTCAGTATTTGTTTATTAGATTTATCTTAAAAGCTTTTCTAACAACTGTCACAGTCTTTAAGGGGTGTTTGGTTTAAGTGTGTTTGACCTCTAAAAGTCAAAACTAATTGTGCAATTTGCTTGAGTCAGCTGAGTTTTCATTTAAGATTAGTTTTCATTTAGATTTTATAAGTTAGGTTTCAAAATTTCAAAAGATATGGCTTATTACCTTTGTTCTAGCACCAGGGGAATTTACCTTTAAATTTCACTTGTGCAATTGTTGATCTAAGCCCTCTAAGGCTTGAATCTTGCTTGAACTTTTTTTTATACACTCTATTTGAGTGTGTCTTAGTGCAGGATTTCCCTTAGGAAACCTGCACTCTTGGTTTGCATTTGTGCAAAGTGCACCAGTACTAACTAAATTGGCTTAATTTTTAGTTAAGTAAGAATAGGATTTAGGAAATTAAATTCAAGTTAGAAGTAATCTAGATATAGTTTAATGTAGTTTAGGTTTTAGTTTTCATTTTACTGCTTAATTTCTTAGCCTATTCAGCTGTTAAAAAAATCTCTGCATCAGCAGTACTAAGTTAGTTAGTACTGCTGATATTCAAATCCCAATTTAAGCCAGCAATTGTAGGAATTAATAGCTTATCTTTTAGCATCTTATAGTTTAGTTATAGCTTAATATAAATTAGTACTTAAATTTCATTTTCTAGCTTATTTACCTAGCTTAATTTAGCTGTCAAAATCACAAAAATACTTAAAAAACCAAAAACAGTAGGTTGGTAATTTAGCTTATTAAATTTTGAATCTTAGCTTAAGATGGTAGAAGTTATAGCTTAAATAGATAGATAATAATCAGTTTCATAAGTTTTCAGTAGCTCAAAGTTTAGATTTTCTATTTGAGTATTTAAGCTTAATTAGATTTTTGCTTATTGCTTTTGTTTTTAGAGTTTGCTTAGTTCATGCTCAATTTTAGTTGCTTAAAAGGATTTCTAGCTCTAGTTTCTTTTCTTAAATAGCTTAAGCAAGTCATACGCTTTTTAGAATGCCTTTCCTTTTTAATTTTGAACTAAAAATAAGCTTTTTAGAGCTTAATAACTAAAAACAAGGGTTAAGTACCACTTTCTGAGGCCAGCTGATAAATAAGCTCTTATTGAGCTTATTAGTGGCTTTTAGATATAAATCTTTTCATTAAAGTTGGTCTCCTCAAACTGTTCTACAACTTTTCTCTTTTGAGTTTTTTCCTAAAAAGCAGTTTGTAAACTTCAACTTATTTAGGTGCTTATTAGGACTTTGGTTGTTATCGGGATTGGACCTCAGGGACTATTCTTGTAATTTTTCTGTTTTAGTTGTTACTTAGTTAATCCTTGCCCGTTAAATGATTTAGCCCCGTTAGTCCTTAAGTCTTTAACACAGTTATTACTTAAGTTAGTTTTTAATTAGTTTTATATTTTGAATTATTAATTAGGGTTAGGTTTTAATTAGTTTAATTAAACTTTTATAAAAAGATAAAAATTAGGGCTTTTATTTTTAGAAAGTTTCTGCACATTTTCTTTAATTAGTGTAATTTTTATAAAATTTTTAGGACTTTATTTTTAAGAGTTTTATTATTTTTATAGTTTTTGATTAGTTTAAATTTTATAAAAATCATATCTTCTAATCTAAAAAGCCAAAAAAATGTTTTTCTTTTTCCATAAATTTTCTTTTGTCTTATCTTAGGTTTAGAATTTTAGTTTACATTTTTAGGGGTTAAATTTAGTTTATTTGTTTATTTGTCGCATTTTATTCCCGTATTAGTTTAATTGTTTTTAATTGTCCATTTTAATTGTTGCTTTAGATAATCAAATCATCCATTTGCTCATTCAAATCAGAATCCAAGCTTAAACGAGGTTTCAATTTCACTAGTCATTGGGGAAACGACCCGGGTGATCATACTTACCCGGTTTAATATACGTATTATACATTATATTATATATATTTTTGAGAGTGAATTTTATCAAGGGGTAACTTGGTAATCTTCTTAATTACTCTTAAGGTTATATTTTATATATATTTTACGTGTATAAAACTTTACGCAAACAATGACTCATCAGAACTAGGTTCTGGAGCAAACACATTTACGAAGGGATCGTTGTTAGCTTAAGCAAAAGGATTATCTTCGACAGTGGGTCCAGCTGCAACACCTTGATGTGAGATAGGAGGTTTTACTATGGATGTTGACGGTGAATAGCTTATTGATGGTGCATCTTGATTAATTGTTGTAGAAGAAGATGTACCGACTGAAACAACTGGAACTTGAACTGCCGGAGCAGAAGGGACCAGCCTTTCAACACCTAGGGGTTCAAAGTATTCATCGAACATCGGTTAGAATAAAATCTCCAGATCTTTATTAGAGGGTGGTACATAAGGAGCTGCAGGGACAGGATCTGGTACGAGCCCTGAACTGATTTGTCCATGCGTCAATAAAATAGGCTTGGGTCCTGTACTGATGTGCACACGAGCCATCGGCTCAGTCAGCTCATCCAATTACACGTAAATTATTTCCATGATTCGTCGGGTTCTTTTGTTGTAGATTCTATAACCCTTCCTATTTGGTGCATAACCGATGAAAATTATAATATCGACTGTAGGTCTTAATTTTCCAAGGTCTTCACTGTCATTTGTTAGGTAATAAAGAGCACCAAAAAACACAGAGAAATTTAAGACCAGGCTTCTTGTCATGCACTAGCTCATATGAAGTTTTATTGTGACGAATGTGAATAAGGGATCGGTTTTGAGTGTAGCAAGCAGTAGCAACAACTTCAGCCCATAGAAATATCAGAGCCTTAGAAAATATCAGCATTGTCCTAGCAGCATCCACAAGAGTACGGTTTTGTCTTTTGACAACGTCATTCTGCTGCGGAGTCCTCGAAACTGATTTTTGGTGAAAAATGCCGACACTTTCATAATATTCAGTCAGAAATTGATTAACAAATTATGTACCATTATCAGTACGGATGTATCTGACAGTTTTGTTGAGACCCACTTGTATTTGCTTCAGAAATTTGATGACAAACTCTGGGGTTTCATCTTTCGATCTTAAAAACTTGACAAAAGTAAACCTAGAATAGTCATAAACGATGACTAAGATGTATTTCTTCCCATTAATTTTTTTCACTCGTATTGGTCCACATAAATCCATATGAAGGGTATTAAGAACTTCCAAGTTGATGTTTTCAGATTTGGGTTTGTGGGAATATTTCTGGCTTTTTCCAAGTTGACAAGCCAAGCAAAGATGATCTTTCTCAAACTTCAACCTAGGTAAGCCTCTCACCAAATCTTTTCAAGCAAGATCATTGATGGTACCAAAGTTTAAGTGATTTAACCGACGATGCCACAACTATAATTTGTTCTTTGAGGCCTTGGACAATAAGCAGATAGGAGGGGACTTCATCATGTTTTCAACAGAAATAGTATATAGATTAGTGCCACGATTGCCTTTGATTAAATCGACACCATTAACATCCCTGACATAACATGAGTGTTTGCGGAACGCAACTTCAAGATCTGAATCGCAAAATTGCCCGATAGAAAAAAGATTGTGTCCTAGTCCTTACACATAGTGTACCCTAGAGATCACACTATCACCAATCACGTAATCTCCATAACCCATGATAGCACCAAAATGGTCATTCCCGAATCTAACTGTCTCGGTGAACTTTTTCACAAAATTCCTGAGCCGTGAGCGATCCCCCATCATATGTTTTGAAAAGCCTGAGTCCAAATACCATAGGACGATCTGTACGACCTGCATATGAAAACAAACAAATATAAAGAGTTTGGTACGTTGGATCCTCAATTGCTATTAGGGTCCTGTTGGTTAGCACAAACAAAAAGTTTCATATAATCATCAATTGATTGTGTGACAGTTGTAGTGGGAGTGTCAGTGGAAATTGCTTTTTCCTATTTATTTTTACGTTGGTACCTAGTTAATGGTTTCTGAGAAGTGTTACTTAATCTCTCAGTTATCACAATGTTACTAGTACTAACGCTTTTAGGTTTTTTTACAGGCACTACTTTGGATTCAGTAAACCTAGTTAAAGGACACTATTTTCCTAAAGTGAATTTTCTTCCAGTGGGCTGCCACTAAAATCCGACATTGGTAAACAGCTTTCCAGTTGCCTGTCAGACTTGCTTAACCTGCTTAACTCTCCAAACCTTGTTGACAGGGGGTTTCTTAACAAACTTCAAAGACTTCACAACCCATTTATCATGATTAAAGGACATTAAGCATTTGTTACAAGTTTTGCAGATAGAATTAGAATTTGAATTAATTACATTACGCTTATAGCTAATACTAGAATCAACACGATTCTTTTGTTTTACACTAGACTTATTATTCCTAGAATGGTCTTTTACCTTCTTCTTGTCACTCTTAGCTGGCAAGATCCTATCTTTCTTTGTATTGCTCCTAGGCTTCGACCCGCTAGCTGCAGTGGCATCTTTTACTCCTGTAGAAGGAATCATAAGTTCATTAGTCTTTTTTTGTATTTGTTGCTCAACATGTGTTTATGAGTTATTAGTTGAAGTTTTACCTGGTTCCACAAAAGTAACTCACTTTTTCCTATTTAAAGGGGCAGTAGCAATCTTTTTATCTCTTTTATTAAAATATTTCTGACAAGTGCCAGTGTAAAGGCAGGCAGATGCAAGTGAACTATTTAATGGTTTTTCAACCCTGGCCTCTTCAATAATCTCGCGAAGAGTTCCTACACTTTCCTTAAGATGTTTGAGATACTCTAGATGAACTTCCCTATTGTTCCTATTTCAAGGGGGATTGGTTCAACATCGATAGCATACATACCAGGGGCAAGAACTTTTGGTTTCACAGGATCAGGCATAGTGACGCATTTTGTTTTCCCTTTTATCTAAGCCTTTAGGGTCTCAATTTAAGTTAACAAAGACGTTGTATTTTCAATGGTTTTAGCACACGTTAGCTTGATTGAATAATACAATTCCTTGTAATGCTTCTTAACTTTTTCGTTTTCTACCCTAAAACGCTCATTTAGATCTTGAAGGGCATTGACTTTTGCATTTATATATTTGTTCTGATAATCTAAGGCCTTAAAGTCAAGAATGAGATCTGCCTCATAATGTTTCTTTTGCAAACGTGAAATTTTCTCTTTCAATTCTCTAATTGTATTGCCCCTTTCTTGAATCTTTTCTTTTAGGTTTTCGATTACAAAAACTGACTCAAATACAGGAGCATCCGAAGATGTCACTGAATTTTGTTTCCAAAACATTCCTTAAGATGTTGATACTTCAATTGCAAATTTAAGTGTTACACCTCAAGTTTGGAAAAATGTTTTAGCATCTCATCATGATCATATTTTTGAATCATTTGTGTCAGATTAGAATTTACAGCTTCAAGTATGACAATACGTTTTTGTGCAACAGTGTAAGCATCATGAATGTAAGAAAATCTAGATACAATAAGCACAGAATTTATTGCAGTATAAAACACATCTTTGGACAAGCATTCTCATTCTTAATGAGAAGATTTTTCCTCTCAATCTCACCGCACTTCTTATCAACAGCATGTTGGTCCACCTTAACCTCCATTTGATCAAAAACTTCTTTCATTTCCTTAATTTCGTTTATGAAAGCCTTTTGAATTCCCTCAAAATGTTCTTTGATAGTTTTAAAAAATAGGATTACCTCGATGAGATAACATGTCTTTGTTTGTTCGAAACCCCTTTTCCCTTCAGTGAGACCCATAGGTGTGGTCCTCTTTTTCCAGGTTTTATCAAATTCCAAAAAAAGTTATACTAGAGCATAAATATTTACTTGTACTTGACTTTTTGTTGGGAGGACTTTGGGGACCAGCTTTGTAGGTGTATTGGGAGGATACACCGTTATAGCTGTAATTGGTTTTGTAGATTTGGCCTTCTCTTTGAGAGCTTTGGCCTTTATTTTGAGAAGGTCGTCAGACCAAAATATCTGCTCAGGGGTCAATTATTTCTGAGGTGTGAAAGTCGCTAAATAATTCTCTTTCGAGTAATCATGTGGTGTAATCTTAACTTTCTTTTTCACACACTATGGGTCTTTCATTTTTTCAATCATTTGTTTCCTAGTAGTCCCAGCTATCTCTAAGGTGTCCTTTGAGTCATGAACTAAGGCACGAGCATGGTTAGTCTTGACAATCTCATGACTATTATATAGAGCAGGTTGAACTTGCTTTGCTTTAGAAAGATAAAAGGGGTTCTTGTAGCCTATTGCTACCCTATTGACTTCATCATAAAAGGACTTAGGTTTGCACAACATATGGACTGTTTGAAGAGACTGATCTTGTTTATATAGCTTATCTTCGACCTTTTCTTTTAAGTGTTTCATGTCCAGAAATTCCTCAAGGAGCTTATTTTCTTTCTGTTTAAAATTTTGTTTTGACGTTGATACTTCTTCCCGTATTAACTTGTTATGGTTAAGGGTAGAGTTAAGTTGCATTTTAACAGAATGAAGTTCCTTTTGTAAAGATTCTTCCTTAACATTAAAGTCTTTAATAATCATTCTCATATGTGTATCAATCATCAGTTCTCATTCAGTTAGTTCAAATTAGGCCCTTTTTCATAAACCTCAGCTAATTCCTTATATCTAGCAAGTTCAGCAGTTAGGGATGCATTAACAGTATTGTTGGGCTGGTTAGAAGTGACACATTGGGCATCCTGCTCATATATATCATTGATAATAATCATTACTGCATCATTAGGAACAGAAGATACATCACTGTGTACAACTTGGGTCCTATTTCTTTTTGGCTTAATGGACTTTTTGCTAACAAACTCCTTTGCATCTAGGAAACTTTTATGTTTACTTTCAACTTATTACAAACATGATTTCTGATTGTAGAAGGACACCAAAACCTCACCCTTGTACATCTAGGATACCAATAATGCTTCACATGACCATTTTACCCTTACATACTTTTTATTTATCTTTTTTACCATTTACCAACCAACCCATAATCCATTTCTTCTTCTTCATCTAATGCACCGAACCTCTCACCACAACACCACCAATCATAATCATCGGCACCACCACACCACCAATCACTACCGCACCACACAAGCCCAAAAAACGCCATCGCCTAACCACCACAATCTCCACCGATGTCACCTTCAATCCACCGTTTCTCCCTAAACCCTAAACAGTCCACCGTTGTGCATCACTACACACTCTTGCAGATTGTCTACCAACTATTTCTTCCATGTCTACTTCATTACTTCATTATTTCCGATGTCTAACAACCATTTTGATGGCCTAACAGCCATATCATTTCATATGAAATGGATCTGTTAAGGGTATTGCTCATCTTGGGTTTTTGAAAGTTTGTATCAACTAAAGTTTGGATTTTTTTGTTTGATCTTATTATGAATTGCTACCATTTATTTATATGAAATTGATTTGATTATATGGGTTAAAAACCTTTTTTTCTTCGATCTATGGTTTTGCAAACAGAATACAGAGTATTTGATTGCTTAAAATGATATGTTATTGATCTTGACCAATTATAAAACAAAAAGTATGACAAGGGTAAATAAGACATTTAAGTTTTTCAGGATGGTAATTCAGTAGGAAAAAAGAAACATGTACATGTTACAACAATTCTTTCTCCTAACAGCAATATTAATATGAAAAAAAACCATCTCTAAACAGGAAAAAAAAGAAACACCCCCTTGGTCTTCGTTGTCCTGCACATACTATTCATAC
>BQNB010054403.1:20237-39561 GCA_026074375.1 Tanacetum coccineum
ATCCTAATCCCCTAACCATTAAACCCTAAACCCTAAACCCCTAACCACTAAACCCTATATCAAAAACCCTAAACACCTAACCACTATACCAAAACCCTAAACCCCTAACCACTAAACCCTATACCAAAAACCCTAAACCTCTTCCCTAATCATTAAACACTATACCAAAAACCCTAAACACACTAAACCCTATACTAAAAATCCTAAACCCCCAACCACTAGGTATAATATCACAAGTGATATATACATAAACTTTAAAATCTATATCAAAAACCCTAAACCCCTAACCACTAAACTCTATATCAAAAATTCTAAACCTCTAACCACTAGGTATAATATCACAAGTGATATATACATAAAATTTAAAATGTATACCAAAAATCCTAAACCCCTAACCACTAAACCTATACCAAAAACCCTAAAACCCTAACCACTGAACCCTATACCAATACCTTTATAAACTAAGATTCACCCGTAGCTTAACAATTATTACCTCTGACATTGTAGTATCACCAGTGATAAATAAATAATAATAAAATCTCATGTGATAAAGTAATATAATGTGACATTAGTTATGGTATTCCACATATAATTAATATCACACGTGATAAAGCAATATAATGTGACACTAACTGTGATTATTTTTGAAAATTTTAACATGTAATCAATGTTATCTATCACTTGTGATATTATACTGTTAGTAGGATTAAAAAGGTTAAAACATAGTTTTGTGAGAAAATAGTGTTTTAGTTTAATTTTCATAAATTATGTTTGATATATGGTCAGAATGGTAAAAATATTTATTTTTTAATATCAAACATGATAAATCATTTAATGTTTTACACAAATATTTATACTCATTTCATGACATTATGTTGAGTGTTCAAACATACGGATATATTATATCACATGCTATATTTCAAGCGGGTTTGATTATAAAAAATAAAATTCTTCGTTATTCATCAACTTCTATAAATAAAGTGCTTTGATTTGAAGGTTCAAAAATTATGTGTAATAAATGGTTGGAAAGCTAAGAATGTGTACTTTTCAATGCCAATAACAATGAATCAGTTGGAGTTTCACACAAATATTTATACCCGTTTTACAAAAGCATGTGAAGTGTTCTAACTTACAGATTAATGTAATATCACAAGTGATATATCAAACAAAATACTACATCGAGAAAAAACAAAAAAATACCAACAAAACAATTTTTTTTTTGTCGAAAGTATATGAAAGTGCCCCTCTATTGAAAGATAATTAAATGTTCGTCACGATGGTGTAATTTATGTATCTTAACGTTTTACGGTTTTTGCGATATGCAATTTTTAAAAAATAGGGGTGAAAATGTGTTTTAATTAAAAAACACAAATGTTGAAAAGGGGTGGTGGATGTTTTTAAGGTTTAATCTTGTTCATTAAATAAATTTAGATCTTAGATTAATCCCCATCAAACCCAAATAAATTATAAGAATTTGTCTCTTGATATGTGAGAAGATCCTAGTATGCAAATGAACTTTTCTCTTGCCTATATATACCTAATATATACCTAAAATTTTACAAACATTGGTGTGAGTTAATTGTTATGCCTGGATTAATGGTTTTATGCTATTCTTGTTTTCTTGTATGTATGATGAATCAACGACTGAGATAACATTGATTGTACATGTGTTAGCATCAAAAGATTAAGGATTATATTCCTACAATCTTATTTATTTAATTTAATTGATACGCAACCCCCTATGGTTCCTAGCACACTCACCAAATTGATTGACACACTCAAATTATGTGTGTTATACCTATTATAACCTTAACATTTGCACACTTTATTAAGTTATGTAGGGGCATAAATGTCAAGATACACATAATTTAAGTGTGCCAATCAATTTGGTAAGTGTGCAAATCATCTCCCTAATTGATTACACCCGACTAAACAAAATTTACATGTGAAGAGTACTTCTGACCAAGTGAAAATTTTTCTGGAATCACATTATTTGCTACAACGGTTTTCCCATCCTCAGAGGTGAGTCTGAAAGAAAATGGAGGCTGGAACGATGGATCAACATCTACTTTCCAAACCGCACCCCATACATTTGTTTATTATAAGATAGACACAATTTTGGTCATTCATAATCACATGAAGAATCATAACAACATACAATCTTCTCTATGTTTTTGCTCTTATTCTTGTGTCTAGAATTTGAGTGTGTTCTTATCTTATCCCATATACGAATTTCGTGTAACCCAAGGCACAAATAGGGTCGAAATATTGTATTCGGAAAGTGAACTATACACGATTCAAAAAAATTATCCAAAGCATAGCAATCTTTGATTATCAAGACCCTAAAAACCAACAGATTGTACATGTGTTAGCATCAAAAGTGTAAGGATTATCTTCCTACAATCTTATTTATTTAATTGATACGCAAACCCCCCTCTGGTTCTATAAATTCATTTACACCCGACTAAACATATGATAAATTGACATTGTGTGTGTGTGTTGATAGTGTGTGTACTTCTGACCAAGTGAAATTTTTTCTGGAATCACATTATTTGCCACAACGGTTTTCCCATCCTCAGAGGTGAGTCTGAAGAGCAACTGAAAGAAAAATGGAGGCTGCTGGACGATGGCAAATCAACATCTACTTTCCAAACACGCACCCATATGTTATTCCATGGCAACAAAATTTTCTGATACGCCCTCCTCCCCTCCTTCTCCTCTCCCCCTTCCCCCCTCCCCCCTTGGGCCCCTTCTTCTCCTGTCCTTCCATTCTGGGGCTCCTCTTCCTCCTTCGGCTATCTCCTCATATCCAAAACCACCATCCCCGATCTGGCAGTACTCTATTGCTATCGAAAAACCACCTGGTTTGCATCTATTTCGCCTAACTTTGAATGCTATATGTTGTACCTCCATTAACTACATGGATCACCCTATCGATCCACAACATATAAGCAACTAAATGTGATTTTTATTTCCCACAAAAAAGAAAATTCATGATTAAACTGATAGACATACCTTTGGTACTGCACATCAACTTGACCAAGCATTCGTAAATTGTGATCTTGGCCGGGATGTGCCATTGCACCAAAAGCAAACCCACTTAAATCAAAATGAAATGGCACGGTGTTGCATAAGCCTGGACACTCATCGCTTATCGTCACAGTAATTGGTTCACCTGAGCAATATGGTTCTTGGGTACAGAAAATCTGCATACGTGAACATTCGTTAAGATGTTTCAGTGAACGATGAATCTAACGAATTTTCAGAAACTATTGTATGGCGTCAACATGCCTGAAAACAATGTCCGCATCCTTTGCCTTTTAAAAAAATATTTTGCATTTCCTGCGGAAATCATTGAAGAGAATGGAGGATCTTTCACATCATCCTCCCATCCACAAGCTCCTCCTGGTCATAAATAGAGGGATGACATTAATAATACCGTGTACAGTAGTAGATTAGTAGTGTTGTCACAATCTTGTTTTGTTCGCCATAGTAAAGGTTGAAAACATATATAGCAGATAGTGTGTGTGTGATCACATTCTTATTGTAGCTTTATAACATATTTTTTTCATTACCACTTCCAGCTCCAGTTCATCCCCCGTACCATGTTGCTAAAGCAGGCACTCAAAATTTACTTTGTTTAAAATTGTGCTAAGATGGGCGAGACCATAGACTAAGAAGATTCTATTTACGAACAGCTCGAATCGGTAGAGTACGAGACATTTAAAAAAGATCGAAAGCCATCATGTAAATGCGTTTTATCCGCTCGCGATGAAAGAAATGGAAATGAAGTGCTTACTGAAAACTGCGCGATAACACTTCATTATATAGTACTTTCTTCTCGGGCCATGTTTGGTTTAATAATAATGTATTCACTTGCAATTGTAATATGTTACAAAAGCGTCTCGAGTCGTCTCGCAAATGAATTCATAATATTGTAATCTTAAAGGAACTTGAAAATCTCTTGCGCTCTCGCCTTTTGCACGCAGCTAATAATAATTTTGTAATGTCAACGCATAATCATCTCTCTCCTCTAACATAAATAACGCAAACATAATAATAATATAATATAATATATAGTAAATAAATTATCACATTTTAAATTTAAATATTAAATAATTAAATATATAATTATAACATTTTAAATTTAAATATTAAATAATTAAATAATACATCTCAATAAAAAATACAACCAATAACTACATGACAGAATTAAACAAGTTACTAGAATAAATTTGTAAATATTCTCCTTAAACACATTCACTAAAATATTCTTGAAACAAAAATTAATACAATATTACATATAAAAAAATTAATCGCATGTCAATATTCTTTTATCTACTTTTAACATAATATATTTTATCATTGTTTGAATTTATTATAAACTAAAATGCTCGTCTATAAAGTTATTGTCATGAAATATGTATTATAAAAAACGTTGTTTGTTAAACTTTTTAATTACAAAGCACACGTCGTTGCAACGCGGTGATACATGCTTAGCACAATATAATTAGTTTTAAAGTGTTGTGCACGCACTTGACATTGACATAAATCAAATTTGGTGTATATATGTGTTCGTACAAGTTACAGTCATTTGCATACACGGAGTTTTCGAAAAAATGTTAATTTCAATTCACAAATATCTTTACTGCTTATAAAGAGTGTTTATCTTTTTTTAAACTTAGGGCATCCACTATAGTGGTTTATGAAAAAAGTTTATAAAATTATGAAGAGATCTAAAAACTTATAAACCATAATGAATATCCATTTCAAGCTTGTGTGGCATGAAGAGGTATAAGATATTAGACCTTTTCATAATTTAATTCACTTGAATTATGTGAGATGTTTATAAAAGTTGAAAAAGTTTATACATAGTGGAGATAAGTTTATAAAACTAAAAGGTTTATAAATTAATGTCATAACACAATTATAAACCTTTAGAAAGGTTTACTATGACGGATGATCTTAAATTAATGTTGTTTGCCTAAATTATCTTTAAATATCCCTTAATACACCCTAATCAATTCTAAACTTAACAATTTTTCAAAAACACACACTATATTGATTTTAAAAAACACACGCTTCGCATCAATGGTCAAACTAGAATCACGATTTTGCATGTATAATTATTTGCCGATATACACCATTGTTTGCACGAGTATTTGTCTAGTGTTATAAAGACTGTCTTATTCATTTAAAAATTAAAATATGAGTTTCGTGTATTTATTTTGGATATTTCAATAGCCCTTGTTTAAGCTAAAATTTTCCTTATGTGCATAGTTCATAAATTTTTAGCTATTGAGTAAAATGTAATAAAATTACCTATTTTGTACTCGTTTAAATGAAAATTTTATAAATTTATATTAAAAAATATATATTCGGGTCGACCTGAACCCGAGTTAACAAAAAATTTCAACTCGATACCCGACCCTATTTAGTTTTCGGGTTACTCAGGTTGACCCGAATAATTTTTTTAACCCGATTAACCCGACCCGAATAGGCTTAAACGGGTTCGGGGCCGGTCAGGTCGGTTTTTTGACACCTTAACCGCCTCTCTCTAAAAAATTGCAATAATAAACTTAATGACAGATTTCAAAATATTATGGATTTCTGTCAAGCAAACATGCAAAGGTATTTTAAATTTTGAAATTTTAAATTCCTAAGAATTAAAATTTCATAGAATTTAAAATTTCAGAATTTTAAATACACGAACCAAACGCCACCTTAGACCTATTCATAAAACACCATATTGAATGCTCTTATATTTCATGGTGCCATGTAATAATTGTGAAAAACGTAAAGGAATGGTGAATACGTTTCCGTTTAAAATCTTAAAACTTTTACATCAAATACCCGATCAATCATGATTTAATATAAAAAGTACCAATTAAAGTCTATGACTATAAAGATTGTATAAAGTATGAAGTAAAGCTAGTAGTCACAACACAAGCATAAACATCAAGCTACAATACAAGCATAATTATAAAGTAAATAGATAACTATATGTAAAAGAGAAAGCAAACCAAACACGACGATTTATAGTGGTTCGGTCACGGAGCTCCTCTCCGCCTTACTCCACTCCCGAGTACACCACTCGAGAGTTACTTCACTAGATCAACATGCTCCCTTCTCGGCAGAGAAAACCTTACACAACGTCGCTTACACTTTATCCAATACAAAGCTAAATACTGAGTTGTTACACAACGGGTAGAACCAACCCAAACCCGTTATGTTTTATGACCCAACATAATAAACCTTGTATTTTATGGCACATATACATAAACCATCTAATCTAATTGGTGATACAAGATAATGATGTGATTACAATAATGATCCAAGACAATGTGTTTAATAGATATGAATGACTAATCTAAATGTACTTCCATTGATGGGAAGCCTTCAAATGGATGAAGATGATAGATCTCTAATCTTGTAGATCTTCATATGTATATGCCTTGTGGTGAATGAAAATGGCAAGATCTCTAAGGCTTGCTTTGGTGGATCATCTTGGAAGTTTGCTTACAACAAAATAGATGTTAGAGCATTATGATCATATGAAAATGAGGGTGTTTAATGAGTAATCCTACTGATCAAAATGAATGAAAAATATAAAGAAATGTGTGTAAAAAATCATGAGAAAATGGTGAGATTTGACTTGCTATTTATAGGCAAAAAAAGTTACTATTCCCCGGTTCCCGCGGTACCCTTCCAAAAAGGTACCGACTAGTGTAGACTAATGGAACCGAACATTTACTATTCACCGGTTCCCGCAGTACCCATCCAAAAGGGTACCGGCTAGTGTAATGAAAGGGTACCGGCACAAAGTTTTACAAATCAGATTTTGGAAGATTTTATAATCTTACACAATCTAATAAGATCTCCAAATATTTTGTCTAGATTTGGAAAGATACTTGAAGATATCTAAGTGATGTCATGCATGAGGTAAATAACACATTTTTTTATTTACTAAAAAAAGAAAGTAAACTTGTACATGTAAAATTGTAAATAATCTTTTGTAAAGTAAAATGTCTAGTTGTGCTTGTCAAAATAAAATATATTTTAGCAAGTGTGCAAGTAAACTTTATTGTTAAAAGAAAGATGGAGTTTGTCAAAATATAATATTTATTTGGACGTAAACTTTAGTGTAAGAATAAAAGTGATGCATTAGTATAAAATACTTGTAAATGCAATATGTAAAAATACTTAATGACTCTAACAAGTATTTTAGACTTTCTTAGTGGTTTGTTAAGGATTTGATCATAATGCAACATATACGAACCAGTGTTGTAACATACATGGACTCGAGACGTCGAGATGTGTTGATGTATGTTGAGACAAAAATATGATTACGAGTAACTTGTACATTTTACGTTATGTATTACAAGTTACATGTTTGTCATCAACAAAACAAACGAGACTGTGTAGATTAAATATCGTAATATTTGCACTAACAATCTCCCCTTTTTTGATAATGACAAAATATGTAAACGTAATATATAGTAAATGTAAAAGTTACTTGTATTCCCGTAATACCTTTACATTACCTTCTCCGTTTACACTCTTCTCCCCCTTTTGTCGAAACAAAAAGGGTGTGTTCTTGGAGTTTAACTTCATTTCTCCTCGAAAAGGCGAGCTTGCATCATCCCTAGTGAAGTTAAATTGACTACTTCAATCCCTTATGATTGTTACATCCTCTAGGTTGTTGCCGTTGTTTGACAGCGGATCCACGGATCAAGAATAGAGGCTTAACCTACATCAAGGTTAGTTTTGTGCAACATATATAAAAAAAATAAAAGAACTATATGATGAAGAAAATAACATCTTCTTTTGGTCGAAATGCAAAGGATTGTTGAAGAGTTAAAGTGATGATGAATGTGCGCATGTTCCCCCTTGACGAATGATCCCCCTTGTTCGAGGCGTCAAGATGCGATTAAAAATCTACAAAGAAAAATTAGAGCAAAGCTAGATTTGTCCTTAGATGAATAAAATATATACAATAAAGTGTATATAAGATGCACTCTCTAAATACTTGACGGAAGCTTCCCTTTGCTTGAGGGTGTCAAATATGATCCTACAAAACAAAAATTAGTGCAATAATAGCTTTTGTCCTTAGACAAATATGAAGTGTATAGACGACTCAATATGATTGCTTGACGAATGCTCCCCCTTGTTCGAGGGCGTCAAGATGAACCTACAAAAAGAGAAATAAATGATGCAAACTTCATTAAAGCTAAAAAAACCCCTTGAGTCGATTCCCTAAAAGTCTCTCACTAGCGATTCCCTGAATCCTTAAAACTAATCATTTGCTGCTTTACTTCTTACCTCCTAGTGTTATTAATTCAATTGTCTGTTTGTGGTATTAATTCTTTATTAATTCACACCAACCTCTTGTATTAATTCACTTGTGGTATTAGTTTGCTGCGTCTTTTATCTAATATTTAGGGTTTCGTTCTTTTATATTAAATCAGTTATACGAATCTGTTTTAATTCGATTGCTCCAAATTGTTCCTCTTTTGTTAGGGTTTCGATCTCTATGATTTGTGGTTTACTTGATCTTGGATGCTATATCATTCTTTTTTATTTTGATTGTTTTGGTTTGCGACTTTGGCTATCCCTAACCGAAAACCCTACTCTAGGGTTTTTATTTTAATCCAAATAGCAAGGTTGGTTTTGAGAATTGATTTTGGTTTTGGTTGCGCAAGCTGCTGGTAACGTAAGGTTTCGTTTGTGGTAGAATGAAGCGTGACTTCTTGAGCCAAAAAGGTAGTAGGGGAGGGAGAGGTGTTAAGGAGAAAAATCTTTATAGGAATACGATGAATACTTCTACTAGTATTGGTTTGTATAGGGAATCAGATGGTTCTATGAATGAAGATACTCTATTTGTTGTTGCATCTGCTGTAAAGGAGGTTGTAACGCCATCTGTAGTTAACATGACTGTGGAGAAGGAAAAGCGAAGCTCTTTGGAAGAAACTAGTGTTCTGGGATCTTTTCCACCGTTATCTACGCCGACAACTACTACGGATGGTAATGCCCATGGTAAGTCTTCGTATGCTAATGTAACTGGTAAACCAAGTGGGAAGAAATTGAATTTTCGTACTTTGTTTACACCAGGAGGTAATGGGATTGATGTGGTTGTCCCGGTGGATTCTATTCATGCGATAAGTGAACGATTTGCTAATACAACATATGGTTTTTTCTTGGGGAAACGAGTGGCATACCCTGTTGTTGCTAACTATGTTAGGAACACTTGAGGTAAATATGGGCTTGTTCGTTCTATGTTCAGCTCGTCTACTGGATTATTCTCCTTTCAATTTAGCTCTATGGACGGATTATATGCTATGCTTGAGAATGGTCCATGGTTTATCCAGAATACCCCGCTTATCCTGAAGAAATTGAATCCGGATGAGAACCTATTAAAAGAAGATGTGAGTACTATTCTAGTTTGGGTTAAACTTCATGGTGTTCCTGTTATGGCTTTCAGCGAGGATGGCTTGAGTGTCATTGCTACTAAACTAGGTACTCCTCTAATGTTTGATTCTTATACATCTGTTATGTGTGTGCAATCTTGGGTAGGTCAAGCTTTGCTAGAGCTATGATTAAGCTTTGAGCTGATGTGGAGTTGAAAGATAACATTGTGGTGGCTATGCCTAAAATTACTACGGAGGGCCATTATACATGTAATATCCATGTTGAGTACGAGTGGAAACCTCCTAGGTGTGCGTCTTGTAAGGTTTTTGGATATATTCATGAGAAATGTCCGAAGAATACAGGTGCGGGTGAGACTAAGAACCTGAAGAAGCCTGGTCAAACTTCTTGAGGTGTTCCGGTTGGTCTAAAAGTGGGTTTTAAACCTCATAAAGAATATCGACATGTTCCTAAAAAGCCTGCTGCTAGCTTTAGCAGTAATAAGAAAAAAGTTGTGGAACCTACTATTGAGGTTAGTAATTCAAATCCATTTGAATTTCTTAATTCGGTCGATAATGATGTGAAGTTAGGTACCGGTGCAGGGACTACTAATTTGGTAAATAATGAGGCTACTTCAAGTGGATCATCTTTTATGAATATCCGTAATAGTAGTACTAGTACTACTCCTATTCTTGATAAAATCACAAAGTTTGAAGAATTACTTACTAGTGGGAAAGCTACTCTTGTAGATGAAGCTGGTAATCTTTTGAAGAAGGCAGAGTTTCTGGATAATTATGATAGTGAAGATGAGATTGCATCAGTTGATAATGATATGGCTCGTTTTATGGCTTCTGAAAGGGTAGGTTTTAGCACTTAAAGTTTGCTGGAACAATGAAGGGATTCGTATGGTAATGGTGACTATGATGATGAACCATACCATGATGATATGTACGAAGGTCGCGATCTTTCTCAAGAGCTTCAAGCTATATGTGATAATCTGGATATCCGAGTTCAAGGTCGCAAGAAGAAATAATTTTATGTTTCTTTTGTCTAGTCATTTTGTGTACCTTTCTTTTAGGAAGTAGCTTTGCCCATGTAACGGGCGGAGATGTGGGACTCACCCTTATCCCTTGTACTTAAATGTTTTTTGGCGTAATAAAATTTACCGGGGAAACCCTTTACCAAAAAAAAGTATATATGAATTTGAACCTACAAAAAAATTAGTGCAATATATACTTAGTCTTTCGAGGTAGTCATATACAATATATATGATGCAAAATATAAATGATATAACCACAAGCAACTCAAATTAGAGAATTGTGATCATATACCAAAACATCTTATGAGGTGTAGTCTTTTACTAAGAAGGACATACAACCATGAGGTAAAAAAATAAGAATATAAGATAATGATGTGATTACAATGATGATCCAAGACAATGTGTCTAATGAATATGAATGACTAATCTAAATGTACTTCAATTGATGGGAAGCCTTCAAATGGATGAAGATGATGAGATCTCTATTCTTGTAGATCTTTATATGTATATGCTTTGTGGTGAATGAAAATGGCACGATCTCTAAGGTTTGGTTTGGTGGATCATCTTGGAAGTATGCTTACAACAAAATGGATGTTAGAAGCATTATGATCATATGAAAATGAGGGTGTTTATTGAGTATTCCTACTGATCTAAATGAATGGAAATGCAGAGAAATGTGTGTAAAAAATCATGAGGAAATGGTGAGATTTGGCTTGCTATTTATAGGCAAAAAAAGTTGTTAGGAATCGAGAAAAGACTCGGTCACTTTCAATATTTTATGTTGTAGCTCGTAGTTAAACGTTCGGTTACGAGAAAGCTAACCGGGCAAAAGCCCATGGATAGTCCATGGTATGCGTCCACTTTATGGACTATATAAGCCCTCTCCATCCCTTGTAGAGGGTGTTGGTCATTTGTGTAAACACTTTCTCTTTCTAAGTTATTTGGTTTTTCTCTCTACACTTTGTCCAACCATCTTTTATCTCTCTAGTTTCTTATATATCATTCAAGGATTACTTATTTGTGAATATCATCAATTGGTATCAATGCCATGGGGTGATTGTGTGAGATTGTGTGCATTTTGTAGATCAAAACCAAGTTCTTTATATGTTTTTTAAAGATTTTGTATGTACTTTTTCTTGAAACAAAATTTTTGTGTTTAAAAACATTAAAGTTTGTGTTTTTAAGATACTTCTAGCTTAGATATAGTTACTTGTACTAAAGGTTTGGATCAAAACGTCAAAAAGTGTGTCTTTTAAGTGATTTAAAAGTTGGTTTTCCAGAAAAGTATGAAGATCGTGGTTTGTGTTTGAATCTTGCGGTTTGTGTTTGAAGCTTGTAGTTTGTGTACTTTTTAGTTTTGCGGTTTGTGAAAAATTCTTGTTGTTTGTATTTCAACACAAATCTTTCGGTTTGTGTCATACAGGGAAATTTCATCTTGTGGTTTGTGACATTTCTAGGAAACTAAACTCTTGCGGTTTGTGCAAATTTCTTGCGGTTTGTGCACAACACAAATCTTGCGATTTGTGTAACTGATCTTGCGGTTTGTGCATTTTTGTTAATTCTTGCGGTTTGTGAAAATTTCTTGCGGTTTGTGCACAAAATATTCTTGCGGTTTATGACATACAAGGAAAAGTAATCTTGCGGTTTGTGACATTTCAAAGAGACTAAACTCTTGCGGTTCGTGCAAATTTCTTGTGGTTTGTGCACAACACAAATCTTGCGGTTTGTGTAACTGATCTTGCGGTTTGTGCATTTTGTTAATTCTTGCAGTTTGTGCAAATTTCTTGCGGTTTGCACACAAAATATTCTTGCGGTTTGTGAGATACAAGGAAAATTAATCTAGCGGTTTGTGACATTTCAAAGAAACTAAACTCTTGCGGTTTGTGCAAATGTCTTGTGGTTTGTGCAAATTTCTTGAGGTTTGTGCACAACACAAATCTTGCGGTTTGTGTAACTGATCTTGCGGTTTGTGTCACTGCTCTTGCGGTTTGTGTCACTAGACTTTGTGGCAATTTGGACAACTAATTAATTTCAACGGTTTATCTTTGATTAGTAAAATCCCGTGAAGTATTAACTTATTTTCCCTATTTAATCAAGATTAGTAAAATCCCGTGAATTAACTAGGACTAAAATCACTTATTACAACATCACTTTAACATAATTCTCATCAATCACTGAATTGATCAAATAATTTTAATTCACACTTCAAGTAATTCAAAATGAGTTTATCATTAGCAGAAAATGTCAATGTTGTCGGGGATGACAACCGTCCCCCTATGCTCAATAAGACTAATTATAGTTCATGGGCATGTCGTATGCTGTTGTACATCATAGGCAAGGAACATGGCAAGTTACTTGTTGATTCCGTTCTCAACGAACCTTTCCAATATGGAACAATGGTAGAACCCGAAAACGAAACTACTCCAGCAACGATAAGAGCACGAACATACACTGATCTCACAGATGAAGAAAAGATTCATGAATCAGTTGATATCAAGGCAACAAACATTGTTTTGCAAGGTTTACCTCAAGACATTTACAATTTGGTTAATCATAATGAACATGCAAAGGAGATTTGGGATAGAGTCAAATTACTGATTCAAGGTTTAGAGTTATCATTGCAAGAGCGAGAATCCAAGTTGTATGATGATTTTGACACATTTACTTCTATGCCTGGAGAGACAATTCATTCGTATTACATGCGGTTTGCCCAGCTGATCAATGATATGCATACCATTGGCATGATAATGAAACCACTCTAAGTCAACACAAAGTTTGTCAATCATCTTCAACCTGAATGGAGCAAATTTGTCACGGACGTCAAATTAGCAAAAGACATGCATACAACTAACTTTGATCACTTGTATGCACATCTAAGGCAACATGAAGCTCATGCCAATGAAGTTCATTTAGCAAGACAAAGGTATCCGGATCAGATTGCTTTAGTTGCCAATTCTCCATCTTGTTTGAACCCGACTCAGTATTATCCACAGCTATCCTCTGCTTCACAACAATATTACCCATATCCTGCACCACAACGTTCTTATGATGCACCAATTGTTCAACAATCATAGTATTTGCCTCAAGTTTTTAATCCTTCTCCAGCAATTCATCAACAACCATATCAAGCACCTGCTTTGCAACAATCCTATCAAGCACCTGCTATTCCATAACCATCTTTTACAAAGTTGGATTCAGGACTTGTTGTTCCATCTTTTAACCCTTTTGATGATCCAATTACCAATTTGAACAAGCTAATGGCATTTGTGAGCACACCATTTGGTCCTCGTTTCCCACAGACAAACAATCAGCTGAGAAACTCGTCTAATCCTAGGAACCAAGCAACAATTCAAGATGGAAGAGTCACTGTTCAGACAGTTCAAGGGAGACAGACACATGGATATGCTAACAATAGGGCAAGAAACACTGCTACAAATCCAGGTGTTAACAGAAAAGGGGCTGCAGTTCAACCAAAGGCGGTTAAGTGTTACAACTATCAAGCGGATGGTCATTTTGCTAGACAGTGCACCAAACCAAAAAGGCCTAAGAATTCAGCATGCTTTAAGGAGAAGATGTTGCTAACTGAAGCTTTGGAGTCAGGAGCTTATTTAGATCCATAACAGTTGGCATTCTTAGCAAATAATGGGGATACAATCATACAAGCTCAAGCATCTCAAGAAATTCCAAATCCAACAGCCTTTCAGACTAATGATCTTGACGCTTTTGGTTTCGATTGTGATGATGTACCCTCGGCTAAGGCAGTTCTTATGGCCAATCTATCTTCCTATGACTTAGATGTTCTCTCAGAGGTACCATTTAATGACACAAACATTGAAAATTCTATAAGTTATCAAAGTGTGCAAGAGACATAGTGTTCTAAACAACCATCTTTTGTTAATGACACAGAAGTTGACATAACAAGTGATAGTAATATCATTTCTTATGAACAATATTTGCAAGAAATTGAAACTCTGGTTGTTCAAAGCACTAGTTCTTCTGCACAACAAGATACAATATTAATGTCTGTCATTGAGAAAATGTCTAGTCAAGTTGCTAATTGTAATAAGGTGCAGCAGGAAAATATAATTGTTAATGAAACCCTAACTGCCGAGCTTGAAAGATATAAAGAACAAGTAAAACTTTTAGAACAAAGACAAAAGTTTGATTTAAATGATAGAGAAAACTATATTGATGGTCAATTAAGACAGGTTATTGTTGACAGAAATGCAAAGGTTGCAGATTTTGAAAAACAGATACACTCATTAAAACTACAACTCAATGCAACAGTTGAAAGTCATAAGACTTTATCAACAACTATTGAATGTTTGAAAAAGGAGTCTAAGCAAAAGGAAGATAAGTATCTTGATGAAGTCATTGAGTTACAAAAGAAAATAAAGCTTTAGACAATGTGGTTTATAAAATGGGTCAGTCCACGCAAACAATGCATATGTTAACAAAACCCCAAGCTTTTTACGATGAAAGTCATAAAACGGCACTTGGTTATCAAAATCCTTTTTATCTTGCTCAAGCTTGACGGAAAGTACTTGCTTTGTATGATGGCCACACTATTGTTAAGACACATGCTGCTTTGTCCATAACTGATACTGAGCAAACCTTAGAATTGGCTGAAGATAGTAGGTTAAAAATGCTAGCAAAACAAAATAATCGAAGCTTAACAGAAAAGAAAGTTAAAATTTCCCCCATTGATTATGTGGCTTTAAATAAACTAGCTGAACATTTTGTGAAGCATTTTGTGCCTCAAAAACAACTGTCTGCAGAACAAGCATATTGGTTACCTATTTCACACCCCGTTGATGCAAAACCACCAGTTCCATCCGAACCAGCTTTAAAGAAGGAAATTCCTCGTGAACTTCCATTAATTAGTTTGGTAAAAGATAGTTTTCACAAAATGAAAGAACATGTTAACAAGTTTGATGAAACTATAACTTTTCATACCAAAATAACCGGAAACAAAATAGGATCTTGGGGGGTTGAACATATAAAAGGGGCTTTTGAAAAGGATGTCAAACCATTTGCTCAAACTTTGCAAGAATATTTTCGTATGTTTGAATACGGTCTTAACAAAGAACTCAAAGAAATGAAAGCCGTTTTTAATCAAATGGAAACCGATGTTGCCAAATGTTCTGTAGATAAGAAGTATTTTGAGATTGAGAAAAAGAAGTTAAGTCTTGATAATGATCGTCTTTTAGAGCATATTATCTGTCAAGATATAATGAATATTGTAATGCATGCTCATGATCAGTATGATAATGTGTTACCTGCCAATAATAATTCTCTTGTTCATGATAATCCTGCTCTAGACCTGTTAAAACATGAAAATGATCAATTAATGGAGCTGCTTATATCTCAAGATCTTGTGCATACTGCTGTTAGGGCATCCACTATGGTGGACCTTTTAAAAGGTCTAAAACATTTATAAAATCATTAATTTACAAAGCTTTTGATTTTATAAACCTTGTTGCACTATGGATAAACTTTTTCTAGTTTATAAAATGGTTTGCAATTACACATGCATTAAATTATGAAAAGGTCTTAGATCTTAGACCTCTTCATTCCATATGGACATAAAACATCAACTCACTATGGTTAAAACAATGTATAAACCTTTTCATGTGTTTTAAACCTTTTTTTGAAATGACCATAGTGGATGCCCTTAATTCTTTAGCTGCCATTAATGATTATAAATCCATGGAACAAAGCTTTGTGGATGAATATGAAGAGAATTTGAAACTTCAAATTGAGCTTGATAAAAAGAATGATTTGATTGAAAAGGCTGTTTACAATGAACTTTCGAAACAATGTTCCCGACTTGAAAATAGATGTATTTATCTTGAAATTAAATTGCAACGAAACAAAGAAAGGTTTCAAAACAACAGACCATCTCATAATCAAGATGCTCCTGAATTTAAGGATTTTTTTTCATAATAAATGAATTACAAGCTCAGTTAGAAGCTAAAAATGTATCGATTGCGAAACTAAAGTAACACATTGCGAACTTAAAAGGAAAAAATACGATTGAAAGTGTTCCAAATGTGCAAATTTTGAATGTCGTTACTTCAAAAGTGTATAAATTAGATTTGCAACCTCTTGTCCCCCTCATAAAACACAATAGGGATGCCCATGTAAACTATCTTAAACATACACAAGAAAATGCTGATACATTTCGTAAAATCATCGAACACGCTAGAGAGTTAAGGCCTGTAGATAGTAACCTAGACTCTGCCTATAAGTTTGTTTGTAACACCCCCAAATTGGGTCGCAGCGGAATAAGGGTCCGGGGCGTGTTACTTCAAGATCAATAGCACAAGATATATAAGAACGACACAAAAAGTCATTTAAAATGATACATTGGATTTAATTGAAAGACTTAATACAAAAGCATATAGCTTCACTTGTTTATTGTTGAATGTTACAAAAGTTGACAATACATTTCCCAAAATATGATGCACCTAAATCTTTAAGCGTGCAATCCAAAATGTAACCCAATGCATCCCTGGCATCCCATGCCTATTGATCTCCTGAAAACATTGCTTAAAAACGTCAACAATAATGTTGGTGAATTCATAGGTTTGATAAATCATAATATGCAGGATCGCAAGACTAGATTACATTTACACTAAGCTCATGACACTGAAGCTCGACAGTCTTGTTCGCATAATATTGCTACTCAGCCCGCAATGATGTTTTAACCCGAAACATCCCAAATTCGACATGCTATAACGTTCGTTCTCGGTGATAGCTAGTCACCCGAACGGGGAGGTCGTTTCCCGAATAGATCTATTAAATAACATTCGCGCTCACATAATGTAATTCCCAACTACATCTATGCAATTGACAGTTCATGATAATGTTTACCAAGACGTCATCACTATTACCTTGTTGTGATTGTTTCGATGATAACTCATGCCTTAGTCTACATTTTTTCCCTTATTCCCATTCATCTTCAATCATACCTAAGGACTTCTAATTTGACTATGGACTGTCCATGGGTAGATCCCTTCGGTTCTGGTTGGTCATAAGACTTATACGTAACCTTAACCACCTTATGCCTTCATCGACATCGTGAGTTAATTGGTTGTTTGGTATAAAGACCGAACCATTAAACCATTGAAAAACAATCAAAGTGTTTGATAGAAATCAAGATGTTTTTAACACTTTGAGAGTTTTACTTTTCAAAATACTCCCTCTACACATGTGCATCGATATTCAAAATTCATTCTAACATGTAGGTAGAAGTTGCGCACTTAGAGTCTTAAAGATCACATTCTTCTAGATCACATTTTAATCACATTTTCTCCCCTTATTTAAAATATTAATTCCTTTAGTATTTGAAATACCGATTGATTAAAATTTGAGACATGAATTGTTTTATAGGGAGAAAAATGTTACCATAAGATTGCATGAATTAGTGAACATTTTTCTTATTGCTCCCCTTCAATAAAATATACCGGATACCACAGATTTTTAAAACTTGACATCACAAGAAAAAGAGGCTCAAAAGAAGTTTTAGAAAACTCGTGAAGATAAGGAAATTGAAAAAGTCATTGCTTTGGAAAATAAAATCAAAGTTTTGGATGATATTGTATACAAAACCGGTCAATCAGTTCAAACAATGAATATGCTTAATCCTAATTATAAAACGAGTTTTGTTAAATATGAGTTCTTTAAAAAAGCTCAAAGAGCGAATCCTTGTCCGTATGATATATGTTGCTATAATGATAATCTTGCTTTAATGTTAGATCCTGAATTGTTATCCCAAATAATAATCACTTTACAAGAATAAGCAACACAATAATAAGCCGAATAGAATAAGCTAGAAAAGAGAGAAAGGAAAATGGAAGAATATATTAGAGAGAGAAAATGAGAGTGGACGGTTACACACATACAAATGGTAACCAACACCCTCTTAACATTTTAAGAGGGTAGTATATATAGTCTATGCCTTAGGTTAGGCGTATGGGCTTTCTATTAGGCCGGGTGTGGCTTGTGTTGGGCTTGAAGCCCGAAACATAGACAATATTAGCTTAAAGTCCAAGCCTGTTAAACCCGACTAGCCTATTACAATTCAAGACTAATTGTTACTAAGATGACCGATAACATTCTTATTCGACTTATATAAAAATAAGGCTAACAACTATATCAATCACACACCATACACAAAAATAATGAAATCTTAGAGAGAGAAAGAGGGTTTAGAGAGAGAAAGAAACAAGAGAAAGGATGTGGATGATTTTTAAAAGAAAATAAGAACCAACACCCTCATAACATGCTAGGAGGGTGGTATTTGTACCCTAAAGAGGGTCGACAACTATAGGCTCCTTCTTGGGCCTTATTGGGCCAAAGCAAATGACTAATGGGCTTTAAGCATGAAACCTAGGCCCAATTAGCTTAGACAATTCCCGTTTACATATTCTAGATTATACAAGGTTCTTTTTCAGGTTCTTTTGGTTTTGGTGTTCCAATTTCACTAACCATTAGTGTTTTAAATCATGGTTGGTCTTTTTGATTAGTGTTTTAAATCGTGGTTGGTATTTTTGAAAATCATTTGTTTGTTTAGAACACGCTTTAATAGCATTGATTGAATTGTGGATATGAGAAGAGCTCTGGGGGTCTTCTATTGGGTAAGAACGAGCAGACAAAACTGAAGAGGTATGGTTGATATTCAATTTCAAGTTCTTGATCGTGTTGCTTAGGAGAGCTCCCGTCATTCGATCATTGATGGCCTTCAAGAATTTGTCAATTTTATTAGTCATCTCGCTTTGTTGTTTGATAAGTGTAAAATACACATATCCGTTTGTACCTAAAAAAACCCAATTAAACCCAAAACAGACCAAAAAGGGCAAAAATATGCTTGTATTT